>JAABNY020000002.1:21613024-21633368 GCA_015164015.2 Brevimyrus niger | reverse complement strand
CTCTCTCTCTCTCTCTCTCTCTCTCTCTCTCTCTCTCTCTCTCTCTCTCACACACACACACACACACACACACACAAACACATTCCTAATTAAATGGCCAACAACAGTTAAAAAATAGGGTTGGCTCATTAGCAGCTGGACTAATACAACAATCAATTATTAATAAGTGTTTTTTTAAATGCTGGATTTCTCAAGTGTGCACTTATTTGTACGGTTTACTAATTCGGAATTATGCATGAAACATTAATTATGTAGTGTTAAATATTTATTAAATAGTTATTTATTTAAACTATGTGGTATGTATTATATGTGATTTTTTTATAGTCTTTGCTATATAACTGTCATGTCTAAGTGGTCCCTCAGGTATATAAATAAAGGGAGAATCTCATGATTTCTTACTAAATGTAAAATATGATGCAAGTATTTATTTGGTGCCGTTGCTCTCTGCCTACTGTAGATAGCACATGACTTGTAGAAGACTAATTCATTTAATTAATATTTTCGGTATAATAATTCTAGTGCAAGTATATATGATGAATATATATCTTTTGCAATGAGTTATTAAAATGTTTAGCAGAATCTCCAAATTAAACTCATTTAAATGGTCCTCTGACACAATAGACTTAGCACTCCCCTCCCTCCAGAGGTATTTGTGGTGCTTAATGGAGATATCCAATCAGCTCAGCCGGGTATTAAACAAAGCATGCACCGCCGACCAATGGTGCGTGTGGATCTGCTGGGCTATTCAACTGGTGCTTTGAACCCACAACCTCCGAGGGGGGAGGGGGGGGGAGAGTCTCATTCACAGCATGAACTGTGGTGCCAGCGATGGCAAGCTGACCTCACACTTGGTGACCTTCTGGTTTGGCATAGCCCCCAAGGGTGACCCTGTGTTTAACCCAAATTCCTACTGTGAAAATAAAATAAATCAGAAGTTTAAATGCTGAACCTCTGAGCAAAAGGAGCCAAGCTGAGCTGCTTTTGGATAAAATGCACCGGTGAGGTGAGGGAATCAGCAGCAGAGGAGTTAGACGACATGCCGGTTGCTAAGTAATAAAATAACAAACGCAGGATGAGTCACACGAATCCGCTTCAGATCCTCCATTAAAAGGGGAGAAATAAAAATGAAGAAATGAGAAAAAAATGTCAGAAAGCACACAGCTAAATAACATTTTTGGATCATTAGTCACTGACTTTGAAGTCAGTCGAAGGCTTCATTTTACTGACGTGAGAGTAAAGGCTCACATAAAAGCTTTTATGTCTCATATGTTTCTATTTTCCACGTACAATATTACAAAATTACAAAATTACAAAGGTGGTAACCTTACCTAACTGAAAAGAGCCCTAATATATGGATTTTCAAAAATACAGAAATAAAGCTGGAAATAACTGCAGCTGATCAAATTCACTTTGGCTGTAGGACTTGAGAAACACACTATTGATGACACATCTTCAGCTGTCTTTTCATTGGCTGCTACCCTGAAACATAATTAAAGGGAGGATCCTGGTTTAGTGTGTTTTCAAACCCGAACACAAGATTTTACAAACATATTAGTAATTTCCATCTTATTTTAGGATGGTTTAATATCTGCTTCACCTTCTGTTCATAAATGTTTATTCTTAATCTGTATTCTCTGTAGCATGTTCTGTGGTCAAAGGTAGATTAAATGCACACAATTAAGTTACGGCTAGTTAATTTAACATTTTCGAAATTGTGTTAGCTTTTAATTTGACAAACCAGCGATTTATTTAACACACAAAAGTCAAATATGCTGCCTTATGCTGCATACCACTTATCCATGAAAGCAGAGGGATAAGGGTTTTTTTTTAATAATTAAATGTGACAGAATGACACAACAACACTGTGGAAAGAGCAATATGCATCTTTTTTAATCCACAAAAATGTGCTTGCAGTTGAAGTCACTTGTAGTCAAACATAAATTAAATTCCTCTGAAAACGACAGCTTTTCTTTTTTTTTCTTTTTCCCAATTAATGAACGTCAGCTTTGTATGTAAATTGTATGGAAGCTTTATTTTTTGGAGTGTTCTGGACAAGGCACGCGAAAATGAAAGATTTTACTGATTGAGGAGGTTAACCGATGGACCGGAACCGGCTGAATTAAGTGTCAAATTGGCAGCGGCTGATTGCGACACACAGGGTTTCCGGAACATTCCCTGTGCGAAGCACAGAAAGGCTTTTATGGGATTTCACACTTTAATCTGTCCTACTGGAGAATTACAGCGCGAGATCAGGAGGAGAGAAAGAGTATGACACCATACCCGCAGAACCATCTTATCCTGGTATTTGTATTACGGTCTGGGTACCAAGACCACTTCTGGAAAGTTCCACTCTCCCACTCCTACAAAAAATTGTCTAGATAGGACACTTATACATCATTCACCTTAGCTGCATTACCTGTTTAAACATTACAGATAAATTAGGGCCATATCTACCTGCTTCTGGAGTCAAGTTAGCACTAAAGCCTACAGAAGTGTTGAGCACCATGTCACTGGGGGGAGTGTTATTCCTATTTCCCCTAAAAGCAGTAGCTTCCCAGTCCACAGCGCAGTGCATTGATACCAGCCAGCCACTCAAACCATGCATTTTTGCGAGGCCCCGGCACTTTCGGAGCCCCCTGTTGGCCACAAACAGCCACTACTCTAAATATTAGATACACATGTTCCTAATTTAGGAGATGTTGAAGCAGAATGTTTGAATAACCTGTTTGCTAGCTACTATCTTCTGATTATATTAGTTAGCTATTTATTTAGCTTTAGGTATGTTTGAGGGGGGTGGGGTAAAACAGCTTTTTTTATTGGTGCCCCAGATGCCTATAGAAAGCCGAACAAGTGAACTAGTGTCTCGTTGAGATCATCTTCTGATGGTTCTTCCAGGGGGCTAGGAACTCCCTTTCCATGGAGGAACATGGTTAACTGCACCTGGAGACGGGTTCTTCTTAGATCCTGTGCCAATAATGCCTTTCCTAAGGGGACTGAGGGCCAACAAAGTGGGGAAACTGATAAGCCTCATGTTTCTTGATGGAACATTGGGCCTGGTTTCTGTGCACTCACCAAAACCTTCGCCGAGATAAAGCTTTCAGCGTCCATTAGCACTGTACAACACAATACCATGTTTTAATTTAACAGCCCGGCTAATACAAGTTCTGAGCTAATGGCATTTAGCAGACAGATGTCTAATGTAGGGAGCATATATTAATGTTCCAATTCTAATAAAATGTCATACTGAGAACAACATAATTTCTGAGGGGGAATAATTGGAATGATATATATTATTGTGACAGGTGATGGGAAGATTTTCTTCTTCCTGAAATGTGTTGAAATCCTTGCAAAATACAAAACTGTTATAGGAGTTTCCGTCTGTCAGTGGAAATGACTGTGCTGCTTTTCGACTTTGTGTAGGTTTAATTTGGTCATGCGATACTGACAGCTGACATGATCCGGAGGACACATTCCGGGAGCTTCCGTTTCCCAGGCCATTTCACTGTGCGAGAAATTAGCTTGGAATTCAAGGTGACATCGCCCCGAACGACTGTGTGACTGGCCCAAAAAACTGCCTGGGAATTTTGACACGAGAGGTAGGGACTCTAATCAGACACACCCATTCTGCTTTCTGTGCACAGAATGTGAATCTCACAGCTTATCAGCAGTATGCTGTTAATATGGTCAGTCTCCTGGCTCACTGTGTACACAAATAAGCCAGTCATTTTCCTGTTAAAATGTGGTCTTTGGCTGGGTAAGATATTTATATTAGTTTATTTAAACAATATATTCAGTTGCCACTCAATGATTAATAAATTGTATCTATATGTTATTTACTTGGGGTTTGGTTTGGCTGCTACCTGTTAGCTGTCCAATCAGTGTGCAAGAAGGTGTACCCATGTGACACAGTGCTTACCTAAACAAGTCGTGCATTTGCATGGAGCCCCGAGGTCACTGCACTAAATATTAAATCAACACATTCCTTATTTAGTAGATGCTGAAGCAGCATGTTCTGCTAGCTAGCGACCATCTTCTGACTTTCTGACTTGCTAGCTACAGTTTTTGGGACTATTGAAAGGGCAGAGGGCCCTGAAGTGAATTTTTGATCGAGGACACAAAAACACCACACCCGCACCTGTACCCATATACCTATGACATCATTTCCTGTTGCTAATTCCTGGCACTAAAAGATGGGGGTGTTCATCAGCCACATATTCGGTTAAGCTGTCAAGGGGGCAGACCTTAAGAAAGAACTACCATTGGTGCCAAAGGGCTAATTAAGACATCCGTTGGTACGTTACGGTTGCCTGGCGCCAAGCCAGCCCCGGATGACTGTCAGATTAACCATTCCAGAGGTCGATATTTGTGTGACTCTAATACTATGATGATTTAAGTGCTGATTTATTTCCGTTTCACATGGGTATGACTTATATCCCTTTAAGTAGTCGTGGTTGGACGTTCGACACGCTAATCCTTCATATAAGGGTGGCTGTACGCTGGGGAAGCCAAGGTAAATTAAAAATGAACTCGGTGTGGTCAGGGAGGTCTGGGGTGCAATCCCAGCCGGACCTGCTGCAGTGTGCCTCTGAATCTGAAGTACTTAACAACCCGCCCCATTCCTGCCCTCCAGGGGGCGACCAGCAGCATGAAGAATAATGTGCATCTGACATTAATAATAGAGGCAAAAAGGCAGGTGGGTCGCATGCCCATCCCCAGCTGTGATTCGCTCCTGACCCCCTCTTCACATAAAAAAGCAGCAGTAAACATCAGCTGGACCAGCTCAATTATCCCCCTACCCGTGAAGGAGGCTGGGGAGGGGGATATTGCTTCACCCCTGACAGCTGTATGGCTTTGTTTCATAAACACTAAAGAGCCAATCTTTTCAAAGTAAAATAGGCCGGCAAACTCAGCACCCTCTCAGAAGATGGCATCCTGGGGGGGGGGCTTGTGTCCCCTAACAGGCTGGCTGGCTGCACTCATGAATGTTTAATCCTCTTTGCACCACCAAATACACTCAAGCAGCGGCATACCTTTGTAAGAGCAACACAGCAAGCTGGCACTATTTACTGTGATTTTTTAGGATTCCTTTTCCCTATACAATAACCTGTGCGCTTCACACTGTTGGTCTTCATGGCTGTTCAGTATCGATATTTCCCTGTTCGCTGAGAGTGTCTCTCTTTGCTCGCCACCTGAGTACTGCAGGTGATTGCTGGAATTTAAATAATTCAGGTTGCTAAATTAGATTTCCCTGACATTAATGAATGTATTAATGAGATCTCTGGCACCCTCCCTTATGCAAATCATATAAGCTGTGAAGGAACAGGAAGTTAAATAGGTCACAGTGCACCTGAAGGGGACACAATGAGGGAAACAGTCGAGCCAAAACCACACAGTGCAAGTGAGATGGAAAACCGCACTGGCTGCTGCTCTATGCTGTGCAGATACAGTCTAGAGTCCATCTTAAAGTCATATGCACAGTTTTAGCAGCGGCCCAGGCTGATGCTCAGTACATATTTGACACTGTCCCTTTAATTTCACCCACTCAAGTATATGAAGTCTAACGACATCATGGCCCTTCTGGATGCCACGAATCGCATGCCATCTTCCACGAATCCTTTTTACTCAACCATTCGGATGAAACAGTAGTGAAGCCCATTAAAGGCTGATGTATTTTTATCAAAACCATTTTCAAATGCTGAATTAAAGGTAGTCTGAGCAGATGCCTCCAGTGATGGATTAAATTATACAGATGAAGATATTAGGATGAGACCAAACAAACAAACAGAGTTTTAAACATGAGATGAATTCATTTTCATGCAGCATCAAGCTCTGTGACCATATTGAACTGTCTGCAGTAACACCCCCCCCCCCCCCCCTGCCCCCACCACGCCACTGGCTCTATCTGCAGCCGTGTCGGAGAAATTCCAATAACTGGAAACGGGAATCCCCATGGTTTCTGTGAAAACCCTGCCTAATTGAAGACACCCTGCCGGAGGTTGTAGGATATTGGCAAGCTTCCATTTTTAGGGGGAAAACAGTGGAAAGCCTCTCAGTCAGGGGGAGAGCCTTCACACCTTTGTTCTGGGACGTCTTTACTGGAATCGTCACATCAGCACTAGCCACAGGAACCAGCTGGCCTTATGAACCCACCGGTCACACAAATCCACTGCCCACACGAGTCCACTGGTCACACAAACCAACTGCCCACATGAGCCCACTGGTCACAGGACCCCACTGGTCACCCAAATCCACTGGCCACTGGCCACATGAACCCAATGGCCGAATGAATCCACTGGTCAAACAAGCCCACTGGTCACACGATCCCACTGGCCGCACAAACCCACTGACCACACAAGCCCACTGGCCACATAAACCCACTGCCCACATGAGCCCACTGCCCACATGAGCCCACTGGCCTCAAAGCGGCGCCACTTAAACAGGATCTGCCACTTTAAATATCACCTGGATGGCAACCCCACACCCCCACCTGGCAAGCAGAGCGCTTGCTACTTAATACAGTTAACATGTGTCAGCACAAGAAATCATATACGAAACCACGTGGGGTGCACCCTGGATGGGATGGCTGCAGGGAATTGTTGAACTCTGAGGTGAACTTCTTGCCGCCGTGACATCATCTGCCTTTTATGCCCTGGTGGTTCTTTTACCCCTCGGAGATGTTGTTTTCCATCGCCAAGGCAGCAGGACGGCACTGCCACGGAAAACCCCGCGATGACAATCTACCTTGGCAGACTGAGCCCCGTCAGACTCGCCGGGTACCTGTGTAAACACGCGGCTGGTTTCAAAGTGTTACTCAGAGATCAGTGCTGACCCACAGGACCTCCCCCGGACCGCACTGCGTAACTCATCATCTCAGCTGCAAGCAGGCGGAAAGCTTGCAGGAAACGTATAAGACCTGGAGCAGTGCTCCGCTCCCTGCACGGCTGCGTCGAGTCTTAGCACAGGCACCATACCACCCGCCCCACAGACAGGACATCAGTATTGGCAGTTACTTCTGGCTTTCACTTCATTTTTATCAACCAGCGACGTCTCATGCCATCCACGAGTGTGTACCAGGAAATGTGTGTCTGACATGAAAGGCTGTTTGTGTCAGGAAGTGTGTGCACCTGGACGTGAGTGTGTACTAGGAAGTGAACACGTACCAGGATGTGAGTATAAAGGGAAGTGTGTGTCGGATGTGACTGTGCCAGAAACTGTTGAAGTATGTCTGAAGGCTTTTTTTTGAGATATGAACATTATTTTCTGCAGCACTCTGTCTGAAATCATATTTCCATCGTATTTTTCCATCTAGTGCCATTTTATTTTGCAGGTGTTTGTGTGTGTGCTTTTCCTTCTTTCCCCCTCCCTTCCTCCCTTGCTTATATCCTTCCTTTCTTCCTTCATCCTTACTTTCGCATATCCATCCTTCCTTCCTTCTTTCCTTCCTTCCCTCTTTCCTTCCTCTTGAAGGACATGCCAATAAACAAAACATGACTGATTAACTGACATTTCTCTTCTTATACATTTTATCCAAAAATAACTGGACTGACAAAAAAAAGAACAACAATAATAATAATAGTAGTAATGTCAGGTCTCACTCTGGCAGAACCTTCCTGCTTTCCCCAAATAAATAAATAAGTAAATAAATAAAAATTACCTCTTTCGGCTTGTTGAGGGACTAAATCAATTTTCTGATTACATGGTTGGAGGTATGATGTAGGCACTAAGCTTATTAACTCCTGGGCTTGGCTGCAGCACTTGGAGAGATGCCAAGGAACCTCAGTATGGAGCCCCGAGCTCCCAGTCTCTGGTTATTGAAAGTGTCACATTTTATTCCTGAATAAATCACGCTCCCCTCTATCAACGGTGCACCATGGGTTGTGTGTCTTTCTGAACCCATTGTTGCCATTTCTTTTAAGCTTTTCGGGGGTGGCAGAGGGGCGGGGGGATAAAGTCCTCGATTTGGTATTTTCAGCCTGAGCCCCAGATTTACCGATTTGTGTGCGGCGTGCCGTCAGGCCTGCGATCAGCGTAGGGGGTGGAGGAGTGGCGGGGGTCGCGGGGCTGGTGGGGGTCGCTGGGCTGGCCGCCTTCACAGCTTAATGTAGCTTCCCTGGGATTAGGCACATGCAGGGACGGCTTCACTCTTTAATCAGGGTTTTCAAATGAATGTCAGCTTGGACTCCGTTATAACTATTAAACACTGAAAGAATCTCTTACCCAAAAGTCTTTAAGGATTTGCCTGGTGCTCAGCTGAACCTTTAAGTTTAATACTATCTTTAAAACTTTCCTGCAAAGATTCTTTTTTAGATCTTCTCATTGCTGGCAGAAATGACAAAACATTTCTAAAATCCTTGTTTTTTTCCGCCTGCAACCTAGAAGCGGATAGCTGAGTCTTTGTGGGGTTTTCCTATAGATTTAGTCCGTCTACAGCAGGAGATGCTGATCCCTAATCATGCCATCTTACACCAATCTTGCAGAATCCCTGCAGAATGCAACCAACTTATTAAAATCAAAGAACCCCATGAAAGTGTCCTATACTGTGCAGTTTTGGAACAGGGACATGCTAACACGGCTGCTACTTTATGCCACGGTTATTACATTTATAACCCTCCTTTTGTTGATATTTTGGCGCCACAGAAACAAGTTGGAAAACTCATCCTTGGAGACCACCTCCGTACCACCATAGCAATGGTGACAGAAATAGTCAAGACGCCTCCCTCTGGAGTCTCTCGCTCCTGCCCGCCCAGCTGAGCCTCAGCTTACGCTTGAGGTGCCTGCATGACCCTAACAGTGAGGGCCATCTTGTCCAATTTGCAGAATGCTGGCTAATGTTTCCTCTATGACAATCCGTTTGTCTCAGTATTACGGTTATGCCCAGTAACAGGAAAGGAGTCAGACAGCATGGTCACCAAGCTGCCCAGGTCCTACGCAAGAGCCCCAGCCTTCTGAAAGTTGCAGCTCTTTTATATTATTATGTTATTCCAGACATCAACAAGGATGATCTCCTGTCTGGCCTACTAATGAGCGGAAGCGGTCTAGCAGTATTACAGGTCATCGTGTCGAGCCTTTTGTCGTGGGAGCCCATCCCCTGCCTAAGGTTTGCACATTTTAAAATCTTCCATCAGCGCACCCGCTCTCGGAAAGGTGCCCATGTAACGGAGCAGCACGACAACAGTTTGCTGAAGTACAGGAAGATTATGGGACGTGCTGTGCCGATCACCCATTTTCACACCGCTAACACACCCTCACTGCTTGCATCACTCCACCAGAACCTTGGAACCAGCAGAGTAAAGCTAAGCACCAGACCTGCAGGGGAAAAAAAAAACCGCAGAGCCATTACAGCGCAGTGGAGAGTGTCCGACGTGTGGAGAATGCTTATCTGCGTAAGCATTAGGCATGTCCGTTTAGCCATGCGCTGTCATCATTCAGATGGCCAATAGGGGGCGACGCAGTTACCCGGAAGTATAACCATCACAAATTTATGGCCTCCGGCCTTGCCGAATGGGAGATAAACGAAGAACGTCTCACGTGCTTTATGAGGCACTTCCCAGCACCTGAAGGGTATCGATGGTTTTAAGGTGGCCGATAAAAATCTGAGCTATGTAATAAACGAGACTTGCTGTTTACTGTGCTTTGGGGGCCTGAGGGTATAACCACCAGGCGAATGGTGGTGCATTTCCTGCCGTTTACCATGCGCCGCTGGCACGGCTCAAGTTCATCCTCCAGGTACAGGCAAGACGAGCGCGTCAGTCATCGTTTGAACTCTAAACGCAGCTCTGATTACCGAATTTGTAATAATTTGCCTTCTGGAGAGTAGATGCTAATGACCGGCGGATCTGACAGACAGCGGGATGTGGACGGATTACCAAAGAGGCACAGTTATTGCGAGCGTGCCTGTTGATCCAGCTGGGATACAGATCACTCATCGCATGGAAATAATGCGAGCATCTAAACTGGAATATCAGAGTATGTTTTGTTTCTTTGTGTGTGTACAGAATGTCTACATCTACCTCTACAAAGTCAACTAAAAAAATCAAACGACAAAAAAATCTGAATTATTTAAAAAAAAGGAAAATTTATGGAAACCCACACTACATCTAGCACTGTTATGCTCTGTAACTGGCAGACAGACATGGCTGTTAAAAGATTAACAAACTGCCTGGGATCACTGGATTACCCTGTAGTGCGTGAGGCGTCCACAGAGATCTGCAGATCCCCACTGGCGTAGCGTAAAGGCGTAACACTCAGCTCTGAAGAAACCTAAGCTTCTCTAACAGGCATCCAAATCACATCACGGGGTGCTACTGAATGATTTCCCAAAAGCCGTTATGCCGCAAAAGGCCACCACTATCCCATTCACGTCAAGACGTACATTATTGTTCACAGACGATTCACGTTTTTCTTGCCGTGTTCTGTTGCCCTCTTTCTGGCTGCTGAAATGGTTCATTTTCAGACTGTCAATGACTTTTGTTTAAAGTAAGACTCGTTGTACCCTGAACCGTTCCATGCTATTTCAGTGTTACGGCGGGGAAACAATGTGAGACATAATTATTTTGACAAGCCATCAGATCTGAGACCTCTAGCAAGAGAAACAATGGATCTTACAGGAATTCAAAGTGCTCCGTCTATTCAGGCACCCGGCTGTACAGCTGTCTTCTGGGACAGCTTGAAAGACTCTTTCTCCATTCAAATAGGTCCCAGCCAATTGTTGGAGTTCTTTTATCTGTTTTTGTATTCATTTTTTCCAGGCCAGCATCAATCCATCAACAAGCTGCTCTGTGGTAAATGCATCCACAAAATGGTCATTCTACTATCACTTGTTGTGAAATCTCTTATTAATATCAATTAACGGTCTTCTCCACTGATAATGATCTTAATCATTGTAGGGTTCACTTAACAGTAGAAATGTGAATTTTTCCAGTTATTATGTATCAGCTGATATAATACTTGGTGTCAAATGATATCACTATGACATGGATGATGTCATCAGTAATAATCATCAGTACATGTTTATAATAAACGTAAATCTTCAGGAGAAGACTCTTATAAGAACCTATAAAAAATAATTCCCTCCTCCTCTGGGCGACAGCCTGTGTCCTGTGCACCCCACCTGCATGAAAACAAAGCTGCATGCCGGATTTCTGCTGTAATAATGGAGGGGGTCACCTCACATTTAGATGGCTTTATCAGAGGTCGTGGAGATGCCCGGGCTGACAGGGTGACATTAAGGACCGGACTGCGTGAGAAACTGAAGTACAGAGTTGGCATCCGTAATGAGTACCTCTACTGTTCTTAGCACTGAACACGCTACACGCTGGACACACTAAGCACATGCTAAACATACGCACACAAAGTACGCTCCTAAGCATTTGACCCTTGAAGTCTCCCCTTCGCTGCACCCTTCCCATCCCTGCAAAGGCGTATTTTAAGAGAATGCAGGTACCAATTAGAGCTGTGCAATGTGGCTATTTAATTAGCGGGGGCAATGAGCTGAATAACGATGTTACCTTTTCGACCATCTGGCCCCCGCTCACGGGAGTAATGCCTGCCCTGGGTCTGTCATGCCATGCCAGGCACTGGCGGGGATAGGGGGGCTCACAGGTGCTGTTGTGTGGGGTGGGGGGTGGGGTGCCGCGGGGGCTGCTTCAGCAATGTCACCTTTTTGTTCTTACCCGCCCTCACTGATTTTGGGTTTCGTATCGTAATTAGAAACACATAATGAAAGGCGGCATTAGGAATTGCCATGTGATTATAGTGTCATTGCATTTGGTGAGATTACGTTTTTTTGGAATTAGCTGCTGGTCTCTTATGGGTGTCTAAACACTTACCTTTAGCTTGCCTTGCATTTTCGGGTATTTAATGCACATTATCGCTGATTACACTAAGCCGATTAAGGGTAACATGACAGTACAGCTGTTCTTGGACCTGGAATTTGGTTCCGGCATTTTCCACCAGCCTTACACCATCCACACTGGCCTTGTGCAGTTACAGAGTTGTTGTTTTTTTGTTGTTTTGGCAGGGAGATCTTGGCATAGGGCACTGCTAAAGACTTACAGGTTACAAATAAAGATTTGATGCGCTGCCTTTTAGACATCCTGACTCCTGTCTGGGGGGGTATTTGTTGGTGAAAGCTGGTATAAAGAATGGGTTGGGGGGGGGGGATCATGCCACCTCTTAATCTCTGAAGTTATTTATATTTTAAATTGCGAAGGGCAGAATTAGCATGCAGAGTGTTTTAATCTCCAGAGCTCTGCAGGATTATGTTTCAGGCTGAATGAATCTACGTCAGAGGAAACATAACATATGTTTTATTTTCATTCCAGTTGTTTATGCTGCAGTGATACAGTGCCTTCCAAAGCCTGAAAATAGCTTTCATTAAAGGGACACCGCTGTGGTTTTTATTTATATTCCAGTGGTGCTGCAGTGATACTGTATAGTGCCATCCAAAGCCTAAAAAAACTTCCATTGAAAGGACACCACTGTGGTTTTTATTTACATCCCAGTGGTGCTGCAGTGATGCAGTGCCTTCCAAGGTCTAAAAATACTTTCCTTTAAAGGGACACCAGCAGTGTATTTATTTACATTTTAGCAAAGGTAGGTGGGGGTAAAATGTTAACGAGCATTTCTTAATAAACAAACATAAAATCACAAGTAAAAATACAATGGCTAAAAAGAGAAACTATAACAAGTCAATTTGTTGCTCTTTGATTTTGGGATTTAGTTTATACCAAGTATACTTCAAGCAAATTAAATTGCCTTTCAGCTTAAATGTATTATTTTTATGGGTTACACTTCTGTGTTAGGGCAAGATGTCCTTTTTAATTTAAATCGATATTTTCCAAGCCAATTTTTTTCTCTATTACATTTGCTACCAAGCATGTCTTAGATCCAGGGTATGACTCTCTATCTGCTGTACACATGATACCAGTATCAATAGTCAGTGTGTCAGCCCATTAACACTCTCAGTGTTAAACTAACACCCCCAGTGTTAAATTAATTAACACTCAAAGTAAACGCAGCTTGTTCTGCTAATATCATTCCTAAATGTTCCATATCAACAAATGTTGACTTATCTAAACCTAAACTGTGTAACTGAAAGATGTATTGTATGTTATTGAATTAAGTGCTTTAAACACATGTTGTCCATGTGCACCATTTATATGGCCAGTGTGGCTCTGGGTATAAGAGGGGGCATCCTCTGATGCATAAATACGATCTTTTTAATTTGGAAAGTAACTGAAATACAAACTTCACAGTGACCCAGAATATTCTCTGGTATTTAACCCTGATGGATTGCCTATGCCAACACACACACACACACACACACACACACATACACACATAGTTGGTCTTTCTATCTAAATGGGGACCGTCCATTCATTCCTATGGGAAAAAAACATAATCCCAATCACGACACCCTTAACCCTTACCCAGCCCTAACCTTAACCCAACCCAAATACAAGACTTTTGGCATTTTTACTTTTTTGATTGCATTCACAGATTTGTATAAATCTGAGGTTATTGAAATGGGGACCTCAGAAGATGTCCCCAAAAGTAGGGAAATTTCAGGTTTTACTACACTTTGGGGACAGGTTGGTCCTCAAATGTGATCTATGCAAACACACAAAACATACACGCACACATACACACACACTCGTGCAATCATAACTTTTGAGGGACCGCTCATTCATTTCTATGGGAAAAATGCTAACCAGCCCTAATCATAACCTTAAATAACCAAGCAAAATACAAGAGTTTTTGCATTGTTACTTTTTCCATTGCAGTCACAGTTTTTTTTTATTTTAGAAAATACAGTTTTCTCCTATGAGGACCAGGAAACTGGTCCCCACAAGGTAAATAAAAACAGGTATTTATCAAATACCCATCACATATCCCTTTCGGTCCCCATAAGGTAAGGAATACCTGGACCACACACACAAACACACACACTGTCTCCTCTTATGCTCACTGTCAAAACAATTGCCTGGGAGATGATCGACATGCAGCCAGGAAGCCCTCCTCCCCTGGCAGTTTTGCCTCCTTTACATGAGGACTGGGGAACACAGTGATATCCCTGCAGGTCTGGCACTAAATGTCCTTTTCCCTGACTGTCTGCTGATTTTGCATGGAGAATATCAGCCTAACTTGAAGAAAGAGGAACTGGGCCATATGTGTAACAGATGACGTCCTGGTACGATCTCAATCTCATGATGGAGCGAGTGACGAGCCACAGGCAATTACACGGATTATTAGCTCCTTAATCCAAGCCGGCACCTCATGATCAGAGCAACGTGATAGGATGCTTCACTCCATCCGTGCATCAGGGAAGATGGGGCTTCACCGCGGCCCATTGAAAAGCTTCCTTCATTTTGGTGGCGGGCGAGGACCAGTAAGCTGCGGCAGCTTCAAGGGGGAGTCATTACCTTTATTTCCATCTCATAGCACCCCTCCTCTTGGTGCACAACTTTATTAAACATTAATTTTTCACAAAGATTCGACGTAAAGACAAACACACTGGCACTTTGCTGCACTGTCATCCATCAGTAGCTGAATAATCAATTGCGGGGGAGGCCATTTAAAAGCCAGGCAGAAATGACTGAATAAACCACATGCCCAAGGAGCCCCCCCACACCCCCCCCCCCCCTACACTCTCCAGGCCTGCACCCCATTTTCTCCTAACTAGTCCCTTGGCTTAGTACACCTTTCTAAAGGACTGGATTCCAAGGCGACCCCTGATGAAATTTGTCATCATTTCAGTACCCTGCCCCCCCAGGACCAATATCCGAGCTCCTCCCAGCTGACTGATCACCAATCACATGTCTTTACTCTCCGTACTACAAAGAGAAAGCTGTTTAATCAGCCGCCACAACATCCAGCAGCTCTGGCTTGAGCCCATCCCAGGGCTCCGCGTCCGTCTGTGTCTATCTCAATCACACCTTCCGACGGATCGTATGTCAAGGCCTGGACTCACCGCCATGATTCACCATCTCAGGAGCAGGCTTGTTGTTTCTGGGCCCCCATACAAACAGTCAGTTTGTGGACCCCTCCCCCAAAGACGACTCAACAGCCAGACTGTCGGAAGATCGTTGGTAACTAACAAGTTAGTTGAACATGCTGCTTCAGCGTCTCCTAAATAGCAAACACATTTACTCAATATTTATTGTAG
This sequence comes from Brevimyrus niger, assembly GCA_015164015.2. Classification (NCBI taxonomy): domain Eukaryota; kingdom Metazoa; phylum Chordata; class Actinopteri; order Osteoglossiformes; family Mormyridae; genus Brevimyrus; species Brevimyrus niger. The sequence continues at coordinate 21,618,202 of JAABNY020000002.1, read as the reverse complement.
TGACTGTATGTGGTCAACAGGGGGACAACAAGCATCTGGGCCCCCACACAGATGAATGGTTAGAGTGCTGGGAAACCCCACTGTTGTCTATGTAATGTCTGCCACAGAAAATGCTCCTTGCGGAGTTAAGGCCCATTGTTTGCATCTCCAGACACCTCCCCACCCCCCTTGCACTCAGTGATTCTCCATTATGAGAACAGTTATTTTATTGTCTTCATTCATCATGTTACAAATTGATAAAGCCTGCATGGAGTTATGCAGATGCAATGTCGCAGAAGCAGCATTTGGGCTGCTCTTACTCGGAGACAAATGCCGCCTTACAGGCAGGCGCCAGCTGGACAGCCGTCCGTCACGGAGAATCGCAGCCTGACAGGATTCCAGCCCACACTATGCGAATAATGCGGGTGGTTATAACACGCCGTTCCCACACTCCTCACAGTCGATTCGGTGTTTATGTTCGCCGTGACTTCTCATCAAATTATCCACCTTAAGCAGAAAGTTGCTTTATCGATTTGCTTGTGTTTGGTGGATGATCTTATCTAGCCTGACATGGGACTCTCACAAAATGCAGCATCGCATTACTCACGCAGGAAAGTCGGAGATGCAGCTGCACCTGTAGTGATGCAAACTCGAAGCAGTGAGCCCTGAGGAATGGGAGGATCAAAGGAGGAACTGGCAGTTTCTGATCGAAAGAGATACCAGAATTATAGAAAAAAATATATTAATAAAATTAAGAAAAATAAACACAGTAGAATGATCCACTGGATTTAAAAAAATAGAGATCTGCAGAGCCTGGGAGATGTCCCTCCCCACCCCAAGCATCTCCAGATATCATTAAATGACATTATTAGATGATTTTATTGCCACTCTTTTCCTGACCTCCAGCAATCATACATCAGGCTAAGGATTCATTTGCTTCCTGTGACTCATGTTTGTCTCCTTTTTGAAAGCCTTTATTATGCTGTATACTGTTTGTAGAAATGATTCTAACTCAAAGCAGACTTTACTGAGTTAATAAACCTCGACTGTTGAAATGCAGCTCAACCCATGAAAATGTCTGACAGCAACCAGTCCTAGGGTGTGAAGATTCCAGCCAGGGCTCTGTTCAGTTAGCAGGCCATGAAGAAGTGAGACATGGGTGGGAGGGAGTAAAGGGAGAGCCGCTGCCTGCATGGGGTGGGGGGGAGGGGGGGTACAGGGAAGGCAATGGTGTGAAAATGTTGAACACATTGTGCAAAATTTCCCAAGTGGGGTCATAAGGTCTGGTGTGGGCATCTCCTGTGGGGGCCTCATATGTACTTTATACCATCCCTGCAAAGGTTACACAAAGCCTGCCGGTGTGAATAAAACATGCCTTCATTCCCGGAAATTAATAGTGTTAAGCCACCTTTGGCCCGTCAGCTGGAAAAGCTGCTGGTGTCTCACCTCACACATCCACGGAAGCGTCAGAATTCATCACACCATCAAAGGCCACTGTGCCCTTGAGCTGATTCTCCATCCAAGTTCAGAGTGAGGTCCCAGCTGGCCTTTGTTTTGTTCTCGACTGATAGAAAGATTTGCATTTTTTTTTACAACAATGCAAATGCAAATGTGGGGGGGGGTGGTGGTCTTACGACTCTTCCTAGAGTAGCACACAGAAAATAAATGCAAATACTTAAGTGACAAAAAAAAACAATAATGTAAATAATGACACTGGGATAAAATTTGTGATATAAAATCTGCTGGGAATAGCTGTCCATCACTACAATCCTGTTGATCTTGTGTCACTGACAACCTCAGGACTGTTGTTCGACTATATTGGACAATTCATTCAGATCTGATTTGAGGTATTTGCCTCTCATTACCATTTTTATACAATTTGAAGCATTGATGTCGTTAGGTTCGATCATTCAGGCCTATAGCCCTGTGTATTTTACCCCCTGATGCCTGTCTTCCTACAAAAAAAGGAAAAAGTCAAGCCCCAGGCAAACCTGATTTAGAGCCTGATTTTTTTTTCAATTGCTAGAAACAGCCCTGATTTGAAGACTGGCTGATTTGCTTTAAATTTTAGCTTTTATCTCTTTGTGACACTTAATTCCGGAAGCATTGAGATTAACCGGGGGCAGTTCCCATAAACAGAAAAGGGGTTATTCTTTAATTGCCAGCGTTTACAGTTGTTTACTGTAGTAGAGTCATGCCAATTTCAGCAGCCCACCTCCTCCCAATTTGGCTTTCGATTTAAACATGTGTTCTGCTGGACAGAATGACTGTGCGGCCTCTGTATCTCACAGAGAGAAATGGCAGAGTGTGACCTTGCCCTGCCAGGCCCTGTCAGCCCCGGGGCAAGCTGGAATTAACTAAAACAATGGCAGCACTCTGTCTCCGGTGCAGGTACCTGTCACAGCTAGCTGTCTCTGTTTGCCCTTCAAACACACACAAGACTAACTTTTCTATCTCCTATGGAAGAGAAGTAGTACCGCGGTCGGCCATATAAAACAGCAGAATATATGGGGTGGGGGTTTGTTCAGATGAAGCCACTGTATGTGAGAGGGACAGGATGACATGAAGTCTTCCCTCCTTTTTTTAGTTTTTTTCCCCTCTTTTCAACACCTCCAGAGACTCCATCCTGCCATGCACATTTTCATTCCTTGTCATTCTAGAAAATTCAACAGAACCACTCCAATGTACAGATCGAGGAATATTTGTTTGTTTGTTATTTATCCACTTGTTTGTTTAGTAACACTTTTTTGGTTTGGTAACTTTTATGGTAATTTATCAATGTAAACATATTCATAACAAATAATAATGCATCCATAAAGCATTACAAACATGGCTATAAATATTTATAAAAAGGCATAATAAATTATAGCCATGTGTATGTTGCATTATGACTGCTTTATGAAGCTCTCATCTATGATGCACTATAAATTGTTATGGCACGGCATGGCACAGGCAGGTAACAGAAGGTAATTATCCACTTGCAGCTCCAAGACAAAAGGGGTTTATTAGCAAAACAGAACACACTGGGAATGGTACAAATTCGAAGGACCTTTAGGGGTCAAAACAAAAACATGAAAAAACATTGATTAAGAAACCATGACTTAACACAACTAGGGAGCAGGATTAGGGAAACTAAGCAGAACAACAACACTCAGCACAAAGTAATATTCATCCATCCATTTTCCAACCCGCTTATCCTACTGGGTCACGGGGGGGGGTCCGGAGCCTATCCTGGAAGCCAGCCCATCGCAGGGCACAGAGCAATACCAAACGTTCAAACACACAATGACTGACTGAAGAAATGAACAAAGGCAGGCTCTTAAATTCAATGATAACAAGGACTAAAAAAAGGCCGGTAAGAATCATCAAGAACAAACAATTAACAAGGGCACAGGGCAACACTACACAGGTGAAAAAACAAACACTAATGAACGAAGAACTAAGGAACTTACAAGACCTGAAACTATGGAAACACAGGGAAATATTAGCGTCCAGAAAAATCAAGAAATAAGTAAAACAACCGAGGCAGGTGCAGAGGACCAGACTAATTTGTACAGAACACACCAGTCAGGGGAGATACTGGCTCTTTATTTTGAGACCAGGGCAAACAAGTACAGTTAGAGGGGCAGGCAGAGTCGTCATCGGGAAAGCAGGGTCCGAAAGTCCAAGTGCCGGGCTCCGGTGAGAGCGACCACTAGATTGTGGCACTAGCCCGGTCCAGGTGATCTCAGTGGAATTGGGCTATCAGGCTGGGACTCAACATGTCTGAGGTGGGGACCTAAGCTTGCTCTTTGTGGAAAAACACAACACACACAGCATCTTCCCCACTCCCTGTTTAGTCCTCTCCGCGAGACTGGTCATCAGGGATTGGTAAGCTGAGAAAAGACTTAAGGGATACGTTAAGATGGAAACAATTAGGGGGACCATGAAGTCGGGCCCCATATCAGAGTCTTCCAGAACTCCATTAAACTGGAACACCCAGGTAAACAACATGTCAGCTATTTCCATAGCAGATGGGAGTTTAGGCAGAGATATCAGCCTACACATCATCGAAAAGTGGTTTACAACTGTCAGAATAGTAGTATTACCTTGAGACGAGGGCAGGTTGGTAATTAAATCCATTACTATGTGAGACAAGGGACAAGAAGACACCAGGAGGGGTTGGAGGAGGCCAGCAGGAGGGGTCGAAGGGATTTTTTTCTGACCATAGATCAAACTGGACATACTGTTCTGTTTCACGACGCTACCCAGGCCACTAGTAGTGCCAGAAAACAAGGTAAACTGTGGCAGTGGTTTCTAGGGAAATGTGGACCCACTAGAGCACTTGATTTCTGAGGGGAGAAGGTGCATATGTTCTATCCAGGGGGCAGTCCGCTGGTGGGAGCTGGCATTGGCTTAAGCTTCAGCTGTTCCTCTAAGTCCCAGGTGATGAGGCCTGCAAAACAAGACTAAGTATGGATACTCGTTCTTCCAGCGTTTGAGGAGCATCATACAGGTGGGACAAATCATCAGCTTCCAGGCTCTTGGTACCAGGAAGATAATTTGCACGAAAATTGAATTGGGTGAAGAATAGGGCCTACCAGACCTGACAGGCATTGAGCCGTTTGGCCTCCTGGAGGTACAGAGTGGTCCATGAGTATCTGAAATGGGTAGTCGGCTCCCTCCAGCCAGTGTCTCTACTCCTCCAGGGCGACCTTGATGGCCAAGAGTTTGAGGTTTCCTATGTCCTTTCTGCGGAGGAGAGTTTCTGGGAGTGGAAGAAACAAGGGTCGATCTTACCTGATAGGAGGTCTCTCTGGGACAAGACCGCACCAATCCCTACTTCAAAGGTGATGTGTTAGGCTGATGTAAAACCGGGGCAGAGCATAACAGGACCTTGAGGTGAAGGAAGGCTAATTCTGCCTCTGGCCTCCAGGATAGCTTGGACCCCCGAGTCTGGAGTAGGTCTATCAAGGGTGAGGCTACAGAGCTAAAATCCTTAATAAACTGGCGGTAAAAATTTGAAAAGCAGAGAAGGCACTGCAACTGCTTTACTGTATGTAATCTGTGACATGCCTGGGCAGCTCCTAGTTTTTCTTTGTCCATATTTACTCCATCAGGTCTTTGACTTATAAGTAGTTAGCTCTCAAATGTTGCAAAGCCTGATGCACATGGATTACATGCTGGTTGAGATTGGCAGAATAAATTAGGATGTTGTCC
>JAABNY020000002.1:21601728-21612924 GCA_015164015.2 Brevimyrus niger | reverse complement strand
CAACTGCTTTACTGTATGTAATCTGTGACATGCCTGGGCAGCTCCTAGTTTTTCTTTGTCCATATTTACTCCATCAGTTCGGATACAGTAATCTAAAAACCTCACAGAAGTCTTTGACTTATAAGTAGTTACCTCTCAAATGTTGCAAAGCCTGATGCACATGGATTACATGCTGGTTGAGATTGGCAGAATAAATTAGGATGTTGTCCATGTAGGCGATAACCAACTAGTATAACATATTGTTTTGGATATTGCTAATGAAATATAAAAAAATGAAGGGGCTATTGGCTAATCCATATGGCATCACAAGGTACTTACATTAACCAGTGGTGGTAATGAAAGACATCATTCACTCATACCCTGCTTAAACCTGGACTAAGTCATATGCACTCCATAGATCTACTTTAGTGGAGATCTGAGCGGTCCGCACATGCTTCAATTCAGATGGAATTAGGGGAAGTGGCTCTTGGCGCTTCTTTGTTATAGCATTTAGCACCCAGTAGTCTATGCATAGGCAAAGCCCTCCATCCTTCTTTACAAAAAAGAACCCAGATACCATGGCAGAAAGTAGAGGGTCAGATAATACCATACTGTAGGCATTCACACACATACATCCACATGGCCTTTTCCTTGGGGCGCAACAGGGAGAAAAGACGTCCTTTGGGTAGAGCAGCTCCTTCCACAAGCTCTGTGGCATAGTCCGAGGGGCATGTGGGGGCAACTGGAAGGAACTGGCTTTGCTGAACATGTCTTCCTGATACTGTGGCACGATGACTGACACGTCTTGGGGTTGCAGACTCTTCACTAATGACACCCTGCATAGTTAAAAAGGAGGTAAATCGGGATTAAGTGACATCTAAAAAGTTACCTGCGGCACCTGAGTCCAGTAATTTGTGTTTCTTCACCAGGCTCCCCACCCACTGCAAAGTAATCAGAATAACGATCTGACTCTGGGAGATAAGAGCAGGAAAGAATGACCTTACCTGGATGGTTTCCTGCAGCTTCCACTCCAGGTGCACGAGGCAGGCTTGGACGACATGCCCTGCAGCCCCACAGTAGAGATGTTGATGGAGTCTCTGAGAGCGCTTCACCAGAGTGAGAGGCACTCAGCCAACTTACATGGGCTCGGGTCATACGGCAATGAGGAGGGGCATTGCCCCTCTGGGCTGGGGAGCAAGCGGCGTTGCATCCAAACGATGTTATCCAAAACTATGGTCCTCGAATGAACGAGTGGCTCCACGGCAGGCCTTGGAGTTCATTATTCAGTGCTGGTGATATAACATCTGCAAACAATCTGAGGGCCAGCCCAGCCAGAGTGCTGACTTCCAAGGCGACTCGGTGGCTAGTTGATTCCCCTGACACAATTCATAAAGCCGATTACCTTGAGTGTGGCCCACGGCCGGGTGATGGAAAACCTCTTTAAAGACTGGAATGCATATGACAATTGGAGAAGAGGACTAATTCCAGGGCCTGCCCACTCATAAGGGAGATGAAGAAGTTGCTTTGGAACTGGTCAATACTAATAATTGACACTTTATTAATCCCTGGAAGGAATTTTTTTTTCACCTCCCTCAACTTGTTTATGTAGAGCAAGCTGTCCGTGAAGGGAAGCCACTTGTAGTGGTGTTCAGGGAGCTGGGTGTTAAGGGTCCTGCTCAAGGACCTGCAGAGGCTGGGCTTGAACCAATGACCTTGCGATTACAGGCACACGGCTTAGCCCACTGAGCCACATGCTGCCCCAATAAATAGCCCGCACTGCATTAGGAACGGCCAGCACAATTTTGGGTTACCATCATACCAATGGGGCATCGAAGGTTTGGCAGCTCGAGCGGAGCTAGACAGAATAAAGGGGTTAGTATACCCGGTACATCTCTTTGGAGTAGCGACAATACCACACACTGAACCAAGGTTTGGACAAGGCTTAAGTTACTGCTACTGATTAATGCTAACGCAATGTAAAATTGTTCCAATTTAATACAGAACCTAACAATCGGTCAATGACAATGAGTAAGTGGGAAACTTTCATTCAGTAATGTGGTGCTCAGGAGCATGCTTACAGTGACATACTGGCAATATACACTATCCATTATCTATACTGCTTTATCCATCTGGGTCTTACCAAAAATATTCGCACTGCATTATAAAGGCATCTAAAGAGCTTCATAAGGCAGTCATAAGGCATTATAAACATGGCTATAATGTGTTATGCCTTTTTATAAATAAATTAGAGAGTTTGGTGGGAGCAGTAAGTAAATACATTTACATTTTATTTTGTTCCACTGTCTTTACTAACTCACCACTTTACTAAAATACAAAAATATCTCTTTACTAAAATACACCAGCATTGATACTGATTAAACCCTTATCTGCACTGTATGCTGAAAGTCGTATTTAAGCTTCTCTCTACACCACAACTGTTACTACAAAGTGAATTTATTCATGTATTTATTGTGAATTTATTAGTCTGTTTATTGTCTGAAGCGCATCAGCAGTTTCCTGCAAACACCATCTCATTGTTATACAACAACACTAAAGAACTCTTAATCTCTTCATCTTAATCTCTTAATTTTAATGTGCAGTCTGTGTGAGTGTCTGTGTACCTGTCTGGGAGATTAAAGACCTACGGGGCTAAGTATCGCTCCTCCTCATTTTGTGTTCTTACTCAAAAGACGAGAAGGCACAGGATGCCTCCTGGCCAATGGTGACGCAGAGGTTCACCCTGTAGCCTCCAACCTCCGTGTTTATGGGTTCCAATCTAGTCCTGTTTGTGAGGTTTATATGTCACATTTTAAGCCAGTAGCGGTTTTGCATTATTATTCAGATATGCCTGCTGGCCAATATTATATGAACCAGCTACGTATTGGTCAGTGAATTAGCCAATCTGGCTGTTTCATCCTCTCACAATGGCCTCATTGTGCCTTATCAACGCACGCAGAGGGTTCTTACGTCTCACAGCTCAGCACCATGTGTTTGCTTCTCCAAATTTCTCAGTCTCATCATATATGATCTGTCAGTTTCCAGCCTAATCGATGGGGTCCACCAAACCTTTGAGGGGCCCAGGGGTCCATTGCCCCCCAGACTGCAGACGGCTTTATTGAATTAACACTTTATTAAAACCATTTTCTGGCTCTAATTCTTTGAGGCTGGGGTTTATTAACCCCAGGCAGCAGGATTGTCAAAGCTCCTTATGCGTAATGGAGCTGACAGATCCATTATTGTCATCTGGCTTTGTGTTTGTCATGGGCTACAGCTGAACGTCTCTCCCACACGTCTGCTCCTCGGGCATTAGCTGAAATTTTGAGCTTATCCATTAACGGGCAATCTGAAACAAAAAATTAGCCCATTTTGACTAAGTGTACTGTCTGATTTGCTAATTAAATAGCCCGTGGCACCATTATTGTATCAGTAATCAATAGCCAGCACGCACACAAGAAACACCTCCTGTCCTGATGTTTCTCCTTATTTGCTAGATACTTAGATACGCTGAAGTAACTTGAAAAGTTCTGCATCGTGCTGCCGCGGCAGCATTCTATATCTGCAGTGTGATTTAAAGCCACTGTTCTGTTTGCCTAAGAGAGATGCATTGTGTGACTCATTTCCTACCTAATTTAATACTATGATTGCCTGGGACTAGCAAAGCCACAACAGAGAACAGCCTAGAAAAAAACCCATTAGCTATTACAATTAGAGTTATGGCATTAGTTGCTCTAGACTCGGCATTGCTATAGTTGTTTCTGCAAATGATATTATTTCTAATTAATACCAGGGTTGATGTATCTGTTAATTATAGATTTGAGATATACACACTTTATGGGAAATGAGCTTAAACTGAAGAACCTACCACATCTTAGAATAAAAAGCTGTTTGTGTGTGTGTGTGTGTGTGTGTGTGTGTGTGTGTGTGTGTGTGGTCCAGGTTTACATTACGTTGTGGAGACCAAAAGTCCCCACAACATGATTAAAAACCTGTTATTTTAATGTTGTAGGAACCATTCTTTCAGAAATTCAATTTTATAAAAATTTGTGATTGCAATCAAAAAAATAAAAATGCCATAAGTCTTGTATTTTGTTTCATATGGTTAAGGTTAGGGCTCTCTCTCTCTCTCTCTCTCTCTCTCTCTGTATGCAATGTGCAATGTTTTTGTTTAAGTAATGTATTTTCCAGTATCCTAACGTCTGTTTCATACAAAACACAGGAAAACAGTCCTGTGGGAAACAGTAAAAAGTACATAATATCAGATATTAAAAGTACAATGCATCGGGTAATCGGGATCACTGAAGCAAATATGGTAAGATGGTTATGGAGGAAGAAGCTGCACATATTCTTACAATCGAGTTTCAGATTCCAGTATGAAGGACTAATAGAGTTAATTGACTGTAACTTAAACCCCAGTAAAAAGTTTAGTGTCACCTGAATAAATTATTGAGCTGCTGTCCAAAAATACTAATTTGGTGGCTAATTGAGACTGGAATAATTGAATGTAACAGAATCGCCTAGACCCCAGATGGCTGGCCTTTCTTCCAGCAGACAGGAAGTCGGGGGCTGAAGCTGCATGGTTGTGCTGTTCAGCAGTGAAGAACCCTGGTCAATAACCCACAGCTCTGTGGCCAGCAGTGCAGAAAATGAACAATTCTAGTTTTATCTAGTTTGTTAGAATGATTAAAAATGGTTAACGGGTGCAGGAAGTCATTCCTCAGCCAATCAGGATGTTGGACAAAAATGTGAGATATTGCGGTTCCCAACAATGAAATGCATGCTCTGCATTTAAGCCATATGTGACGTTGTGACATAGCAGGGGGCAGCGAATTCGGCACCCGGGGAGCAGTGCTTGGGGGTGGTACCTTGCTCAGGGTACCTCAGTGGTGCCTTGCTAGTCAGGGATTCGAACCTGCAATCTTTCAATTACAAGTGCACTTCTCCAGGCATTAAGCCACCTCTGCCCACACAAAAAATATTAATCTGAAGGTGGGTTAGTTAGACTTGGGCACTGTGAGAAGGAGGCAAAGTCAGGTTTTGTTGCACTTCCTTTTTACCCCCAAAAGTTCACCCAAACCCTAATAGGTGACCCAACAGCAGCGCCGATGCTGCTTCTATTTTCTCATTTGAATTTGTTATGTTCCAGTCCACAAAAAAGTCCCCATTAATAAATTCTTTCCTCTGTGTGTCATGTGGCTCTGTTTCCTACTTATAGAAGGACAGATTCATATTGTTCATTTTGCATTGTCAGAAGTCCCCAGTTCTTTGGCCACGGCACCTTTAAATTTCTCAGTGTCACCTCGATGGAAATGGTTTATGGTTTGCTGAATACACTCAAGACACCAGATCTGCCACATTTGTGGGCAGAGGGGTGATGAGTGAGGGAAGGGTGTAGCACAAATTATAAATTAGCCTGATTAACCGCTATCATGATGGCTGAACCAAAATCTGGCTGCCATGTGGGTGGCTATTGAGAGTAGACTAGACATCATCATGCATTCTTGTCCCCACCCACCCCCAATCTACCTTTTCACATTTTTCACCAATAAATTTTGACTGCTCCATTCAGTCTGAGGGTGGCTGCTATTTTTACAATATTTCTTAGACGTGTAAAATTTTCTTTGCTCTTCAGCAAATATCTGCATGGTCAAACCCCCATTCTCCACCTCCTCCAAATGTACCCTCATCCACCTACACCCTGGCTTTGACTGAATGAGTTCTGAAGGCCTCTTATAGGTCCTCCTTCTGGGCTTGAGCCACAGATGGGCAGTTCCGTAGCAGTGTCGGAAAACACTGGAAATCCCAGTGTTGATACAGTTATAGCTGCTCCCCAGATTCCACTCATGGCAGCTTGGCCTGGGAGGATTTCAGAGCACCTGAAGACTGCCACACCTGAGCCTCTGGCCCAATTATTTCTTTGCTTGAACCTATTTGTTTTTGCTTGTCTATTCTGGGGGCAGTTAGCCGGACTCTGTGGGGGACAGACAGCATTAGATGATGATTCTATTGCCAATAGCGTAATTCAGAAAAACATGAAAACAAGCATTCATCAGTTGTGTTTTTTTGTCAGTCTGAATCAGGTAATCGGAAGTTATTTTGTAAATGCCTCTGTAAGCATCATTAAAAAGATTCTGCGGGCCTGACCTGATGTAATGGTAATTTTCTGTCAGCTATTATCCCCAGCCTGAACCAACTGAAAGGCCTTTTCAGCATTTGCTTGCATGAATCAACTCCCCTGTAGTTTGGTGAACAAATACAGCCTTCATGCTAATAACTGACATGGGGCTCTCCCCCTGGGGGGTGTCACAGGTTATTGCAAGAGCCCCAACGCAACAAGGACACTGTCACTGACTCACCACCTCAATCAACAAAAACTCTGAGATCAAAAGTTACAGCTAGAATTTTGTCAACTGAAACATCTTTTTTTCCCGATATGCATGCAGACTCTGCTTTGAAGTGTGTACTGCAGGCCTGCATTATCGAGCAGCCTTTAGGCGCTTGGGAGTGGTGCATGTTTGGATGAATGCCTGATGAGAGAACATCCACAGAAATATCAGTGACAATCGTATTTTGCGGCAAATGGGTACGTTTCAGGCTGCAAATGAGCAGGCCTCCTTGCTAGAGTTTTAAAAGGCAGACTTATAATAACCGCTGGGTCTGATTTGCCCATTTTTGAAATATATCACAAGATGGCTTTAAAGGAGTCTTTGGCAAATTCCATTTTGGCAGAAAAGGAAGAGGGCTGGTGTCAGAAATAAAAAATAAAAACACTATGTCCTCAATGACGAATATCCGTAGTCAGAATTGATCCTTCTTTGTAAGCAGTATTACAGTCGCCTGGCTAACTGTCCAGCTGTGCAGACAGATCGCATAGATGTTGGTGCACATATGCATTTTTGGTTCTGCTTCCCGGGATTGGAGAATCTCGCTATGGCAGAGAGGGAAATTATAACCATCACAATCAGGTGTATTGGCTAAGGTATGTTCATACAAATGGGGAGTTTGTTTCCTGGAGACTGTTTCTCATACAAACAGCAGATACAACAGCTAGGGCAAGATAATAGCCAGGAACTGTCCGGATGATATATGTAACATGCATATGTGGATGATAAGTGTACAAAGAGTGCAAGAGTGCATGTCAGTACAAAGAATGTAGGAAAAATGCTTGATGTACAAGACAATAAATACAGTGAGTTAGTTATTTACAGGGGTGGGGGTTTGTGTGGTAATGGGGGATAATAGTGTAGACTGATCTGAGGTCAGTTGTTCATAAGGGTGGTAGCTTGTGGGCACAAACAACTGTTGGGGGGAGGGGTCAAGGCAACCTGGGCGGACTTCAGACATTTAATAAAAGGCAGGTGAATGAGCTGGAATTGTGCCCAAAGGGTTATGGGTTCGAGTCTGACGTAAACCAGCAAGCTACCGATTTGAAACGGCATCTCATAAACATTCCGGTGTCCCTGTTCATTATGTGATGCAAAAATCAGACACGTGCCCTCAGATAAAAGGCCAGGAGCTAAAGCAGTGCCAGAAGTCACTGGAATTAGCATGTGCCATGCTGAAGTTGCATTTTACTGCAACATGCCGCATTCAAACACTAGCAGCAACGCTAAGTCAGCGGCCCAATACTTTGGCAGCAGCTTCGGCCCATAAAACACCTTTTGAGCATCCAATAATTCTGGGTGGAGGAGGAGCATTAAAAACAACTGTCCTCAGGAGTTGAAGAGACAGCAGAAGCAATAGGTGGGAAGTCAGCCCATGTGGGTAGTGTTTTTAAATAGAGTGGGGTCACCCCAGACAAAGAGGCCAGCTGATTGGATAAGATGGCCGCACATCTACAAATGCACCTCTTTAATTAGCTTGCTGGCCCCACACAGGACGGCACTTGGCAAGACCACAAGCATGGCTTCTCTTTAAACCTCTAACTGATGTCACCAGCTAGAGTCACCCAGAAAAGGTGGAAGGGTTTTCTTGGACTTTGTTCAACAAGCTTAAATTAAAAAGAGTCGACATCTTGGGAGGACAAAATCCATATATCTGGCCGTTTATGTACCAGGTGGCAAATTTTACACTCAGATTCAGGCCAGTACAGGACATTGAAACACTTGTTAGCTTAGCACCGCGACACACAACAGGAAAATAAACACGCTGCACCAGGAGAGAATGTTAACTGTCTATAAATGTTTCTGCACATGTAACTGACTCGTATATATTTAAATGTAATCATTGCACACGTGGATGTGGATGGTAATTTACTTTACCTCTCTAGATTGTTCAAAATATCAAATAAAAACTCAAGGTGTAATAGGGTTATGTGATGCATGAACTGTGAACAGTCTTGTGTAGAAATTTGATCCTAGCAAGCCTTTTGAATATAATATAGTGTGCGAGTCTTATTGCAGAGAGTTATCGATTTGCATATAATGACGCTCTTCTGGAATGCTGAATCAACACAACTAGGGGACACATAAAGCACCCGATTGATCTGGATTTTTCATTTCCTTCTAGCACCGCTGCTACGTGCTGTGGAATAACAGACGCAGGGCTGGTTGGGGCATTAAGAGGATTTCCAGTTCCGGTTGGTCCACGGTTATTGGGTGTAGAATCTAACAGTCAGCATAAACGATGGCGTGCTGAATGTATGCGTGAAGGGAAGCATGCAGCTTTCTGCCACGCTCCCAGCGATAACTCTGACGATTGTGAAATTTCCAAACATTGTATTACTTTGTGATTATTAAGGTCCATCATCCAGGTTTCCACAGCCACAACTGTCCACTGGTTTTGTGGCGCCTTTGACCCCTTAATGTGTCATGTTACACTGCCCCCTACTGGACGTCTGGCCGTTCATGTCCCCAAAGGTTTTTCTTTTATTCTGCTGTTTGTGTATTGCTCTAATCACTCCTCTTGCTCCCAATTAAGACTGAAACCCCACCCATTGTGCCCTTAACGTAAGAATGCCCTGCCCGGCATCTTTCCCAGCATGCGTTACAAGGCTTCCAGCTGATTTCAATGGCATAATGGATGTCTAATTAAGGGGTAATCGGGCCTTTCTTGGCTGACATGGCCATTGTTGTCATATATCATGTTAGGTCCATTGTTGCCCTGATCGAGGGCCACGGTCGCTTATCGTTGCTACACACTCTCTCCTGCTAACAGGGAATCCTATGGTGCTAATGGTGTTGGCACTGGCCCAGTTTTCCCATTAAACTGAATAAAGCAGCCACTCTTGAATGGCCTGGAACGTTTAAAACTGCCTTTTGTTTGGTAATTAGAATGACTGCAGATTGCTTCCATGAAGATTGTTTGGGGCATTTACTGCGGGGCATTTAATGGGATAGTGAACCAGGGGCATTTACTGGCCTGCCTCACACATACACACACACACACACACAAACACACCACGCAGTTAAAGGGCTCACCAGTGAAGTTATGCGGCACTTTTATCCATATAATTAAGCTAATTACCAAACAAATTGACTTGGATGATGCTCAGGTTTTTGTTTGTTTTTTTGTTATTTAAACAAAAATAAGTATAATAAATATCTTTAAATTTTGATGAATTTCATGAAGGGTTGGCATATTAAAAAGACAGATTTAATTGTTAAATAAAAAACATCTTGTCCAGGGCTCTGTGGAACCTCCCTGCTAGACCCACAGCTGGAACTGCAAGCAGAGAGAGCTCCCTCACCCACTCCCCACAACCCCCGTCCCCCATTGCATCCCATAGGTGCCGCTTCTGTTTCAGCCTGATAATTAATTTGTCTAATTCCCTTAATTAAGCAATTCCGAGGGCGGTGGCGTGCGGAACCCTGCACTTGGAATGTCAGTCTCCGTCACCCTTGTTGCCAGCTTCCAGTGGAACTGCACACGGTCTCCGACGTTCCCAGTGGCGACAGGCCCATGCAGAGCATCTTCCATTCAGGCGGGCAGCCCATCCTGAACCATGGGAATCAGACCCACTGCGTTTAGCTCTGCTTTGGCTTATTTACAGACAGCAGCCTGAAGTGGAGAGCACCTAGTTCACAAACAAGCCATTTTCCTGTTAATTAAATGAATTGCTCTTCTAATCGTGTGTGACCTCACTGTTCTTTAAAAATTAGGGTTGCCTAATGGGCTGCTTAGGACCAGTGAATGTGGGGGGTCTTCATGATCACAGGCATTGGGTCAGCCTTGTCGTCGAGCTGTGGAAGACAGCGACACACTTTATCCTTCACACCCGCAAGGTCATTTCCCTATGTCCCCCCTCCGCCCCGTGTTTGAGTGTCATAACGACAGACATCAGAACTCCTCACTCTCTGACGCGGGGCCCTTCAGTGTCTGACACACCCACAGGGGGCGCCACTGCCCACTGACTCACATGGGGCCCTTCTGTCCCTCTTCCAAACTCATTTTCCTGTCTAAGCGGACGGCCCTAATGGTAAATTATGAAATCAGACGGCAGGTATTTGGACTCCCGGTTAGAGCGCCTCTCGGAGACGCGCGCGTGGCGCGATGCCGCGATGAAAATGCACGGTCCGCTGCCCTTTTCCGATGAGGTTATTATTTTTCATTTCCACAAAATAAACGGCGAGAGCTTAATGCCTCAGTCAGCGGCAGACTGGCAGCTAGAGGCGGCTACAGGCGGCCTTTTGACATTCAGCCCTCGTCGTACGTCGAGGTACCAGGGTCCCGCGTCTGTGAGGGACTCGTCCTCCCACATTGTCCTTGCTATCTAGGGGCGCCGGAGGTCATTCTAATTAAACTTCTTCAAAGGGAGGCAAGCCAATAAGGCAGGCAGAGAATGCGAGCGGCGACCTGCTGCACAATTACACAAGAAAACAGTTAATTTCTTTTCTGATTTTGAAACGACATGAGCATTTTAACATCAATATGTTCTTTATCATCGGGGGCAGTGCTTGAATGACATGCTATACTGTCTATGGCTTTATATGAACACAAAAGCAATGAATAGAGTTGTAGGCAGACTTCATTATAGAATATAATGAAGATATAGTTAGATATGGTGTTTCTCATATTTCTAAATTATAAATATAGAGATTTATCAGTACATGGAGTTATGTTAGGGGGTGTAGGAAAGCAGGTGCCAGCTGATTTTCTGCTGGGGATAAATTAAGTCCATCGAGAATCTGTGGAAACGTGATATAAGGAGAGCAGACAGAAAATCAATGGCAGCTAAATGAAGTGGATCAGTTCACCCCCCCCCCCCCCCCCCCCCCCCCC
>JAABNY020000002.1:21546385-21566218 GCA_015164015.2 Brevimyrus niger | reverse complement strand
AGTTGGATCCCGAGTCAAAGGGAATGCATAAATATTGTCATCCAGCGCCCCCCCCCTCCCCACCTCACCCCATCCTACTGAGGTGGCCCACCCCCTCCAGCAGCCAACTGCTCTTGCCCACAGGTAAAAAAGAAAGTCAACAAGTCTGCCCATCACCATGAGCACTAGCCTCAACATGCCTGAATACGCCTGCACACGTATGTGTCTTAGAGTGAATTGACTTTCCTGCCCCCTTCCAGGCCTGACACTGGGGCATGTGCAAACACCTTCAGGGCAGATGGATTATTCGTTACCACATGCTGTGTGGGCTGGTTTACAGGTACAGAGTCACTGTCCCCTACAGTCCCCCTGTTCTGCCTGACTAAACTGCACCAGCAGAGGGGGGTGTAAGGGACAGAAGGGTGCTTATCTAACACCCCGATAATACCAACATAAAAAATACCCAGCAGTGCTCCTAAACGCAGAGAGAGTATGCATTGAGTCCATTATGTCCCAAAATGGATTCCAGGGGCAGGAGTTCACCCGAGTCTATTAAGTCCTTTAGGCTGCTGCTCATTTCCAGCACGGAGAAGGTGCTCCTGTAAAAGCCACCATTTCACAAATGCTCAGCCAGCATCTTTGTTTCAGACAGAGACAGAGGTTTTTGTCACTGGGGAAACTGAGCAGGTGCTGGTGCTGGACAGAGGCTGTTCCATCTTCTTCCCCTTCATAGTTAAACTGATGGTGAAACAGTGTGTTTTGGTGAATATGAATCGCTGAATTGTTACTGAAACTGGAAATCCCATTGAACTGCACAAGTACCCTTGTAGTGACATTTGGGTTAACTACATCCCCATTGAGCCAGATGAATATCAAATGCTAATTGACTGCGGTTCGGTTACCTATGTCTACCCAGGCCAGACAAATTCCTGTGAGATCCATTTAGGTTAACCATGTCCCTACAGGTTAGGATGCTTACTTCCAAGCACCATTTGGATTAACCACATCCCTGCAGGGTCAGATGAGTTCCTATGATTGCCATTTGGGTTAACCACCTCCCTGCAAGGATGGAGCAGTACCTCTGCAAGCCATTTGGGTAAACCACATCCCCGCAGGAATGAAAGAGTACCTCTGAGAGCTGTTTGGGTTAACCGTGTCCTCACAGGGCCAGACGAGTACCTATGATTGCCATTTGGGTTAACCACATCCCCGCAGGGATGGAAGAGTACCTCTGAGAGCTGTTTGGGTTAACCACATCCCCACCAGGCAGGTGACTAACTCCACGTGTCAGCACCTTGCTTTCCCCAGTCACTCCATATGTGACATTACACAGGCTCAATATACAATGCAGTAGTCTGAACAGATGTGGACCGACCTCCTCATTGACTGTCTAGGGACCGGCAGCCTTGGGGAATTAAAGTCAGTGACAGGTGATTTAAAAACCAACGGCCAGCTGTGACATGCATGTGCGAGAGAGCTCCACCGACTCAGGGAGGTTAATCAGTGCTTTGACCCTCATGGCAGCCAGAGCTGCTCGCTTGGGTCAAGACCCACTTTTCATCCCTATAGACACCATGTCTGTGGAGGTGAGATGAGACCTTTACAGATCTCTAACATCTCCTCGAACATCTACTAGGTAAGTTTTCTTACCTCCCCTCATAACATCAGTGGCAGTCAATATTATCTGTGTTCTACATAATACCCTTTCGTATTCTCCATGGAATCTATGTACTACAGATATGCACAAAATACACATATCCGGGATAGCACAGATTTATGTTGTACATGATTGAATATGAACCTAACAGGCCTCTAAGATCTTTAGGAACTGCTTGACTAATAATGCCAAGAGTGAAGTAAGCAAAGCCAAATGTGAATCAGCTACTTTGCCACTCATGACATAACAGAAACGCGCCCGGAGTTGCCACTTTTAAAACCAGACTGGAAGCATTTTTATTCCATAGAATCTTTGATTAGCACTGCACATCAGTGTTGATGGTTTTTCAACTTTCTAATCATCTTCTACTGGTAATTATTTTTTATTTCCCATTACTCCTGTTACTTGCTTTTACTTTATTTAAATCACTTTGAATGACCTCTGTTTCAGGAAATGTTCTACATAAACACACTGTCCATCCATCCTTTTCTAACCTCTTATCCAGTACAGGGTCACATCCCAGATGGCTTGGAGCACAAGGCAGGGGAACACTTTATTCAGGATAACATTAATCCATCACAGAGCACACACACACACATTGCGAATATGGGAATATGAGCACACGGCATGGAGGGGTCGAGGAGGACAGGACTGGACTCTGGGAGCTGGTTTGAGCTGGGTGGGCAGCAGGTGGTCTATCGACCAAAAAATTGCAGGTCTGAACCCAGGTGGACCTTGCCTTGAAACCGTTTAGCAGAATTATTCTGGTAAATGAAGCCTCTTTTGCAAATGGATGAATGCAGAAGAATCTGGGAAAATGGCGAAGCAGTCGGTTAGGGTGACTGCAATTAAATAATTCATTAAGATGCTAGAAGATGAATTGAGGAATAAAGACAGGCTGGGGCCCAGAAGCCAAGGGCACAGACTACAGGACAGAACAGCTAATCAGTGTCAGGCCTGTAGACGTTAGGGGCCCACCTCCCTTTAAAATCCTGTCTCTTTCCAAGAAGTTGTCATAGCCGTCGCTTTCCCGCACTTGTTATACACAGAATTATCTGTGGTGACCACTTGCTCCTGCATGCTGTGTACTCCTGAGATGGGGGGTGGAAAATCCCTGAGAGGCTGACTGATCATTCAGAATGCCTTAAATGTCACGTAACAGCAAGATGTCACGCTGATATGGAATTGAAGAGGGGCAAGGCAGCCCAGATGTGCTACACCACTGGAACAGCAACAATAATCATAATCACAATACTCTCAACAACCCAGTCCACACCTGTAATTTCAATATGGCAGGGACACTCCAAGAAACTAATCCAGCTGTGCATGGCCCCTCTTAAAATTAGGAATTAGAAAGCCACAATGTTTATATGAGAATGGATAGGTAATAATGGCTTCAAGATAAAAAGGGAAGAAAGAGCAGGGGCACCGGTGAAACCAAGGGGGATGGTTTAAAAGACGTATGTGCCACAGTGGGCAGCATGCGAGCTAGATTTGGGGGGCTTATAATGTATAACATATATTAAGATATACAATACAATTATAATACATTTCTGAAACAGGGAAAAGCCACTGTACTTTGCAAGCAACAGCAAGGCTGTTTCTGTCTAGTTTGCTTACACAGATGGTCATCAACCATTATGATAAAACAGCATTGAAATGATAAATCTGCCTGTATTCCACAGAGGTACATATATCCCCTTAGAGATCTGAGGTAAGAGCAGTAACCATTAAAACCCACTCTGTCTTTTTACACACATATCGATTAATACATTGCAAAGTACTTTCTGTGTTTTTATTTCATCCTATAACAAGGATGTGCATCAAACCTCCGTTAAAACAGGCTTTGATGCACATGAGCAGTCAGCTGAGAAATGAATGCACTCACGTTAACGGTGTAGACGCGTGTCTCTCCGCGAACGCAGGAAAAAAACAGGCGGTTGGTGTCAAAGCGTTTGATGCTGATTGTGTTTTCTGAGGCCACGCGGTTGTTATGTCTTAGCCCTTCTGCAGAAGCTCGTGTCAGGATTGCTTGCAGAGATATCTGGCAATGAAACTGCTCTTTAATTACCTGCTCTAGGTTAGGACAGCGGTGAACAGATTTCAATTTGTTTTCGACGCGCTTTTTCCGAAATGCATCGCTTTTTTTTTTTGTCATGTCTGGTGATTGGTATGGATTTGGTAGTTTCACAGTGCTACACTTGTGCAAATAATGCCCATAAACTCTCTATTCTTCCTGATTCTGAGGTCATGTGCTCCACTACAATCCGCAGGCTTACCATGAATAAATTACTGTTAAAAGTGGCAGTTTATGATTTGTATTTACAGTTTTAATCTTCGTAAGTGATGGCTAAGGGTGGCTTTGCTGTAGCTTTTATCTTTTCCCGCAGAGACAACCGGCATGCTGCTGTGTCCTGCGATGACGGCCCGTGAGAGCGACGAATGCCATGTATTTTATGCATCCTTGCATTATGGATATGGGTGTACATAAAGGCAGGTATGACGTAAATGGTTCACATCTGCTTTTCTCCATAAGTGGCATTTCCGAGCATGGAAGCAAAAATCCTTGGGATTCTCAATCACTTTGCGCACTTGATCTGACTGAGGGAGGCGAGAATCAGAGCCGGCTTGAGCGTCGCTTGTGAAGGTTTCCAGGTTGGTATCTCCTGAAATAGGCAGAAACGGGGCCCCAGTGGGCAGGGCTGGTCCAAAGGTAGGTGGGAATGAAAAGCAGGTAAGGAGTATGTACTACCAATTCCCATGAGGCTCAGTTACAGGAGAAAGTTCTGGACAGGCAGCACCAGTACATACATTATCAAATACTGTCCATCTTGTTACCTTTAATGACTCCTCAACCTGAGGGGTCCTACTGGAAACATTGGGTTGAACCTCAGAACAGGATAGACACTTTAAATTTCTGGTAGAGGGTGTGTCGAGACTGACTATTCCCTCCGTTATTTACACTCACATTAATTAAATGTCTAAACTAAGATACTTTGCATTTCTTAATCTATCGAGCTGACCTCTTTCCAGATGAAATCACTTCAAGTATCGTTTTTGCTAATCAAACTTTAATCGATGCACTCTGCTGGACATTTCAGGGAATGGTCCATTAAGACAAAAGACCAGAATGGCTACCGTGAAAGATTTATCAATCACAGCTGAAATTCACAATCATTCATTGAGAGCCATTGTTGGCATGCATGGTGCTTTATTGCATCAGGATTTGGCCAGTTAAACCACATCCAAGCTCTCTACAAAACCACAAAAGGCAGACATGCAGAATCCATCTCACCTTCCAGGATAGATGTGATCCAGGAGATGGTCATACAGTATATCCTCAAGGAGCCTTTTGTTTTGCTAGGGGTGTCTCCAAATCAGCAGTTCTCAAACCAATCCTCTGGTGGTCCACATTTTTTCTGTCTCTCAATTCCCTAGGAGTTCTGGGAAACCAAAAATGTCTACCGTCTGGGGTCCTTATGGACTGGTTTCAGAAACACTACTCTTAACTCTAGTTCCCAAGTCACTCCATGATAGACCTTTTGTGATGTTCCACCTAACTTCTAACTTCTTAAGCCTTTAAATGTTGAGTAAGTTCATGATTCACCACATGCTACAAAGGCTTTGAAAAGGCTTTTTTAACCTCAAAAAGTGACATATGTTCCATTCCTAAGGTCATACACCTAGGTAACATGAAGATATAAGTCATCTTATGTGGAGGTAGCATTGTAGATGAGAATGATTGTTTCCTTAAAGTTCAATGTTAAAATCCTTGATGGGTCTTTGCTGCACATAACCTGCCTGACCCATCAATCATCCAACAGCTTATGCAGTTCAGGGTTACAGTATACCTGCAGGCATGAGAACAACCGGGAGAAGACGCTTGCCAATCACAGGACATAAACTCACACACAGATGATAGGCAGCTAGTCATGCCGATTTGCATAACCGTGTGTGATTGGATGGCGGGAGGAAACTGGAGCACCAATAGCAGACCTGCCCCACATAAGAAAAACATCTCAATTCTACACACTCAGAGCAGTGGGTGTGAGGCAACAACGCTATCCACTGAGCTGCCCAAATTTCTGTGGCATAATATCTAGCTTTCTAAAGACCTTAAAAATTATGTGAACTGAAAATGCAAGATTAGAAAATAAAGGTGATGTCATCCCTTGAAGGGCAGCTACCAAAGCCTTGCACAAGGACCACAGGAATGAAAAATTGTGTGTCCGGTGTTGTATCGGCTCTGATGATCAGTCATCAGATTTTCACTTCCTCCCATATTCCCAGCTGAGGGACACTGTTCACTTGCATGTTAAGCGATGCTGCAGCTTGGCTGGGTCTCTTGTAGGATCAAACGATATTTGGCAGGTACAAATGTGCCCTTGGACTACGGTTAATGTGCCAGGTGTCCCGATATCGCCAGACCAGAATGAAGACAGCTTAGAAGAAAAGCTTAATATGACCATCAGTTAAATTCTGTGGGTCTGCATCAGTTACATTTGACAGTGTTTTTAACAATGAAGTAATTTATTTGGCTAGATTAATGAAAAGCTGCACCCCCTCCACTGGGCACCCTCTGCATCGTCAATAGGACAAAATAAAAAACACTGTTTGTTCCACTCTTCCTCAGTGTACTGCAGTTTTCAGTGCCAAATATATCTCTCACAATCTCGCTATAAAGAGTTTGGGAGATTTGTTCCCAAAAGTAATTTAAAGCAAGAAGTACGTGAGGTGGCTAGACTTATTCAGCATGCCTTTTAGCTGAATCTAAACACTAAACAAAAAAAAAAAAAAACAATATATGAATCATTTTCCACATGGGAGAAACTTCAACCTGAGTAAAACTGCAGAGTCCCATCACTCCTGTACACTGCAGTATTACAGGCAGGGGCAAAGCCCCCGGGTTCGAGGAACAGCGATCTACGCAAGCTTTTTAAAGGAACACCCAGGAACGGCTTTAGCGTAGGCACAGCTTTTAGCTAGAGAAGCCTTCCACGGACTGCTTTAGAAAGGCACAGCAAAGCAGTTCATGGGCAGGGAGGTTAAACATAACTTATCTGCAGTAGACAAGCAAGAGCCAGCCGCATGGAGGCAGATGAGCAGAGGCAAACTCAGTGCCAGGGGCAAGCCGGCCCAGGAACCGTCATTCATTCTGCATCTGCCCCCCCCCCCCCCCCCTCTATGTCCACTAACAAACTTCACATATTTATTCAGTTATCACCTACCTGATTGACTGAAATTTTGCATGGCATCTTCTGAATACTGTTGCACTTTTGTGTCATTGTGTTCTTGTACAACTGCTCTTGTGCCTTTAATTGGCCTTCGGGGATAAATAAAGTTATTTTAAATTTGAATTGAATTTAAATAGGATGCGAGTCCGGGAAAACGTGTGTAGTAAATCCTGCCAGCAGGTTTTTTCATGACCTTTACATCTGTTTTATTAACAGGCTCCCATACTATGGAATGTGCTCCGGGGAAAGCCGATTGATCAGACTGCTTCACATTACCATCGATTTCCGGTTTGTGTCTCTTTGTCCCCCCTAAGTTCCTTTAATATCATTGTCTGATCTGATGTCACCACCCCCTTAAAAAATACAAGTGGCCCATTAAATACTGAGATCTGTGATTCGGGACTGGACAGGACACCCCAGGATTCCATTTCCTTGTCGTTACTTGGAAGCGTGAACATGTAGTAATGAAACAGTCGATCTGTAGTGACAGAAGTAGGGGGTCATCGAAAGATTCGGTATTTTGAGTATTTTGATAAAGATCCATTCATCCATCAGTTTTGAAACTTCAACATTCAAGTTTTGTTAGTCTTGTATGCAAACATACACTGCAGATGTGTGAAGTGAAATGCTTTTCTCCCAGTTGTCTGGATTGTGCTCAAAGGAAAAACGTAATACAAAGAAGAATAACATGAAAAGATTAATAAAAAATAAATTAGATTGAAATTAATATTAAAGTTACAATGGTGATGAACAAATAAAAACAATAAAGTAAGACAATGGAAATAAAAATAATGGAATCAGTAACTGTACTCTCTGTCAGTCTGTTTGGGGGGGTTTCAGTTGAGCTGCTTTGTATGCGTGAGGGATCGCGTCCTCAGACCCATGGCCGCACCATTGTGATGAAACGGAGACGCTCTGGTCTTGTGAAACATCTCTGCAACATGGGAAGTAACCCAAGCCTGGGGATGGTCCTTCCCAGAATAGCTCACCATTTTTACGTGCGTGTAGCTACAGTGTTTGGTTTTCCCCACATAAGCAAAATGTGTGTGAATACATGTGTGTATCTTTATGTGTGTGTGTGTGTGTGTTTCTGTGTGTGTATCTGGGTGTGTGTATATCTGGGTTTCTGAGTGTTACACGGTTGTATTTAGCTTATGGAGACATTTTTCAGGTCCCTGCGATATAAACTGATATGAATCAGTTTTATAAAAAACTGCGAATGCAATCAAACTAAAGTATCCAAAAGTTTTGTATTTTTTTTAGTCACTCATGGTTAAGGTTAGGGTTAGGGTGATCATGGTTAGGATTAGGGTTGCGCCCATTAAAATGAATGGAGGGTCTCCAGAGAGATATAGATACCTAACCTGTGTGTGAGTGTTAGCTGTAACTTTCTCTCTCAAGTCAGCTGTTCAGCTGAATAGAGGTGGTTACCACTGCACCTCTGTCCTTTGTAAAATAGATGTACAGTGCAGTGACTCACTGTCTCACCCTAATCTACAGCCTGGTCTATTCTCAGAATAAATTACAGTTGTAACACCTTGCTGAGGACAAATCAGCAATGACCTGTGGCTATCCAGTCATTTCCACAGCATAATGTGCCCCCACCCCCACCCCCCCCACTGTGTCCCTCGATGGCTGGTAGCCCTGACATGCGTGAGATAATAATAAAGCGTGTTTGTCCTCACATGTCTGTTTCCACAGGAACTGGGGACATGACTGCAGATATATGGCAATAATCGACCTGCTGTGGGATGTGTTCCCGCCTGCTGTGGATCCTGGGGGAGCTCTTCACAGATCTGGGCACATGATGACAGCTTTAAAATAACCATCAAAATAATAACAAAAAAATGATGGCATGTTGTTGACAGAGGGCTTTAATTTTTCTGACATGCAAAAATAATCTAATTGAACGTGTGATCAGTGTCTGTGACCGGACACACACACACACACAGACACACACACACACATTCACAGATGCTGTAACAGGCATCCATTTCTCTCTCTCTCTTCATCCTTCCCTCCCTCCCTCATTACTAAAACGCAAGGTAATAGATCAGACCTGCAGAAATAGGAGCTGAATCCGGATGAATGGCCCGCAAACCCGCTGATCTCAGTGCCATCCTGTTCTTCTAATTATGCCGTCCATTGAGAGATTCCGGATGCGGGGGGGGCTGTGTATGATCTGGACATCTCCGACGCGCAGTCTTGGACCATCACCCCGGGTGGCGCTGTTTGCCTGTGACGCGGGCCGCCCGTTCCTGCTGGGCCTTCGATAAGGGCTTTAGATCTTTAGATCTCCCACACCCCTTTCTCCCTGAAACTCATTCATCATTTGGACTCAAGTATAAGTATATATATATATTCGCATCCGTTTCCATATCTATCTGCATAAGTGAATAGTAGGTATGTATGGCAGAGAGAGCTTTCCCACGGTGTGGTTTCTCAGCCCCTGAGTCAGGACTGTGTTTCTGAGCAGGTAATTACATATCATTCACATAAGGTCAAACTCTCATACTGAGATTACATGAAAGGAAAGTTCATTTTGTTGAGGTTTTCTAGAGTGGCGTCCACACTTTGACAGGGTACACAGATGTGTGTTAGTGAGTGTCTGCGTGTGTGTGTGTCATTGGCATCCCCAGCTCAGATCCAGTCCTCTCATATCGACGTCAGCATCCCCCGCCTGGCATTTACCCCTTCCCGGAGACCGCACCCGCCGGGACACGGGGCCTGCCAGCTCCCTTAGGCCTGCGAGGCTCGAGTGTACCTCCTCAGAGGGGTAACTGGACTCGGGGGTATCACAGGATGTCATCCTACCTGCCCACCACCCCCGCCTTTCCCCGTGTCACATGGTACGCAGGAGCGAGCTCTTACTGTGCTCGCCGCGAAACCCGACCCACTTCGGAATAAACGATGGGGGCCGACACCCGCAGACTGGAAAACATGCAAACATGACAAGGCCTCATTACGCCCCTGACCTTTGACCCCTGGCTCTATTCACCCATATGTGATTACATGACAGGGCTAAGGGGTTCCACTGTACGGTGAGAAAGGCTACGAACTGAGTATTAAAGCATCCATAATTTAACACCCCCGCCTTTGTAATAGTATGACCCGCTTCCAACGTCTGACATGTTCCATTCTTCTTACGCTTTCGCTTGACTGAAGTCTATTTTATTTATTTACCTTTATTTATGTCTTTGATATTCAGTTTCCAGGGTGTCGACAGGGGTTAATTGTAGGATTATAACAGACACCTAGCTTTCCCTTCCCCTCGCGGGGGTATCCAGATATCGAGCTGAGCTTCATACAGTTACGTATAACATGATCTGAGTCCATTAGCAAAATAGACACCCGGCAGGATGTGGCATCACGGCTTGATTAATCAGCGTGCATGCTGTCGCTCGCGCAACGTCTGCCCGAGAGTGATTCACAAACCGTAAGCTGGGATGCGGTACAAACAAATGGGAGGATAAGCCAGAGAAAGCGCAGACGGGGTAGAGAGTTGCAGAAAGCTCTAAGGCAAGGCTCTTGCAGTCTGCCGTGACTCACTGCGCCGCTTAGCTGCCTAATAGGAGCAAAGGTGCGCTCACGTCGACACAGCATGGAGAGCGACGGGATTCGCGAGCCTCGGACGGCAGAAAGGCCCCGTGGGGGAACTGTGACCCAAGGAAAACCACCTTGTCACCAGAGATGCTTCAGGAGACACCAGAATTGGCTTTGGAGTTTTTCTGTTTTTCCATCCCTCCGTCCGTCTGTCCGTCCATCCATCTTCGGGTTGCATATCAGTGTCATGGGGGGGGGGGGGGGGCATGGGGCTCATCACAGGCGACATAGAAAACCCGGCTGGGGTAAATCCTGGGTGGGAGGCTGACATATCTTTGTTCTCATCTACTGATCTTTGGTCGACCTCCAAGGGCATAGTCATAATAGCTGCCCACTACTCCTACTGTATATCAGGATTGGCAAAATCGCTTAATCCATTTATTAGTTACCTTTGGAGGATAGGCCTCCATTAGAAACCATGCTAATTTCCACACCCACCTGCAGGGGGTGCTCTAGAGGCAGGCATTGTCCCACTGCCTCTCGTACCTTAAGCATGTCCTTGGCCTACCCTCCTCTCCTTTCTGTTTTGGTAAAGTGTCCTTGGCAGAACTGAATGTACATCACGCTTAGGTTTCAAACACAGATGATCGGCATCATTGGATTTTTATGGAAATGCAGCAGAAATGCATCCCATTCACATTTTTTTCAATCGGTGAAAATGATGGAAAATAAGTGAAAGCGTGATTAAGCTGAGAACACCGCAGTGCACTTTCCATATTTTGCGTTTTAATGTGACTGGCACACCTGCCGCCGGTCTCACGTGGAACGCGGCTGAATGAATCACTGCAAACATCAGCGCTAGCGGACGGGAGGCGCTGGCCGGCTAATGCAACAAAGCTGCTTGTTTTAAAATCACTTTTATTGCTGACAAATAAAAGGACGATTTGCTTATTTTCCTGTTTGCCCAATTTGCAGCAGCAGCGCTCAGGAGAGCTCCCGTTCATGCTGGTGTCTCTCCCTGCTGAGTGTCCGTGCTGCTCCAGTGCACCAAGACAGCAAGATTTCACTGCGGGCGTGGTGTGAGCGTAGTGTGAGCGCGGTGTGAGCGTGGTGTCGCGTTCCTGTGCCGTTCCAAAGCATCCTGCTCGCTCCTGGCAATGCTAAACCTCAGAGGGAGAGGATCAGAGGGGGAACAGGACAGTCAGAGCTGCGTTTGGTTGAGGAGGTGGATGGTGATGCTCATTTGATGAGCGGTTACTGCCCTGGTCCTCAGCACCAGCACCTTCCGTCAAGGAGTAGGCAGATATGGAAGAATCACCATCTGGGAGACCTACAGGAATCGCCGAAGGACTCCGCATCTGTGCAGGAAACCCAGGCTATTTATTTATCTGCTTCGGCCAGATGTTCTGATTTTACAATGCTCAACAGCTAATCCTCTGTGTCATTATACACACTTAAGCGACACTTTTATGTAAACACACATCTCATCAAAGACAGTACGGAAACAGGGGTCGCATCAGTGCCCTGTCTGACCAGTCAGATGCATATCTGCCTGACATTTGCGTGTTTTACCGTATTATAGTGTTAACGTCCGTACGAGAAGACGTCTGGAACGTCAGTGTGCACGCAGGTGTAAGACAGCCAAGCATGTCAGTATAGAGGAGAACCAGAAGGTTTATGAATCACAAATGAAGCGTATGAAATTGCATTTAATTAAGTCGCACAAGTGAAATCATTGTATGAGATTCCTTTAGGTTAATGTATTTTTGGACAGCACTCTGGTGTGGTGTGGTGTGGTGTACTGGGGATTTCAGTACTCAGTGGCGGAACCAGAACCCGGTACTGAAGTCAATAGATACTAAATGTTTTTGTGTCCAAGCCGGAGGACACTCCTCTGCCAGTGTGGGCCACAGCACCACTGCACCACTAATTACACTGAGCTGCAGGACACTCCTCTGCCAGTGTGGGCCAGAGCACCACTAATTACACTGAGCTGCAGGACACTCCTCTGCCAGTGTGGGCCAGAGCACCACTGCACCACTAATTACACTTGCCCCCCACTTATTTACCAGGTCTGCCTGGGAACAATAAGCCCCCTCCCGGTGGCATGTGATTGGAAAGGACGGCTGTCACCCATGCCCTCTAGAAAATGGGCTGGAGACCCCGCCTGTCTTCATCTTGTCCAGGCAGGAGTTCATTAGACATGGGTTCCAACAGTAATTAATCTAGACTGGGGAGTAAACTCCAGATTCTCCCTGATGGCAGCAGGCTGCAAGCAAACCACATTTAAGCCATACGTACTACTGGTCTACAGTCCAACCCCAGTTCCGGTCCTTGCAGTGACGGTTCTAGACCATTCTAGCTTGGGGGACGGGGGACAGACTGGAGCCAGTTGTTCTGTTAGGGGGGCGCATATGAATTTGCCCTTAATGACCTCCAAGTATTACACAAGATTGCAAGCATTAAGAAGAAAAAGTACATTTTGAAAACCAATAAGTTATTTATGTTTTGTAGTAACATTTTACAGTTTGTACAAATATGTAACTCACTCTGATTTCTTGTTTAGACTGTCTTGCTTCCACAAGCTTGATTATTTTTTTCTGTCGTTCACTTTGCTTTTCGCCAGCCGAAGCAACTCGACCACCTGGTGCACCCGCATTAAGAATCTGTCAAGATAATGTGTTTGTGTTTTGCCTGTTCCCAGTATGCAAAATTTTAACTCACATATATAAATGTAAATGATAATAATAATACATTTATTTCAGATCCAAGTAACATATGTGTTTAAGGAGTCCATGGGGGCCATGCATGTTGTCACAGGGGCATTTGTCACCCCAGAATCATCCCTGGGTCCTTGACCCTATGACAATGGAGGGTGGGGGGGGGACTCCACTACTGCCCATTAGCCGCATGGTGCAGAACCCCACCTAGACACCTTAATTCCCTAATGTGGAACCCCACCTCTATCTCTTAGTCACATGGTGTGGAACCCCCACCTTTGGCCCTTAGTCACGTGGTGTAGAACCTTGCCTCTGATCTGAGAAGCCAAGAAATGTCTCTGATTCTGAATCAGCTATTTTGCCCATTTCAGGATTGAGTTTATTCCATTAGCTGTAATTTGGTTAACAGCAATATTCTTTCAGAAAGAGTTTTGGAAAATCCAGCAGCATCCCTCGTTTCTGAGCACATCCACACATTATTATGATTGCTATTGTACTGCATATGGAGCTCTGCAGAGCAGTCTGAGTCTGACTCTTCAGACAACATGTGGTCTTACTTACGTCATCTGCTGATTATGACAAGGAGATCAACATCAGCAAAATACTACTGCCTTTGCTATTTCTGGGAGGGAAGGCAGGCATGAATCGGGCCCTGTCACTAATAACGGATGCAGCGGCGCCCCTATGGACCGAAGGGTTCCAGCATGAATCACAGCTAATAGCATCCAGGGGGCGCAAAGTCTCTGCAGTCTAAGCATTCTGGAATACGGACAAGAGATTCAAATGGAGACGCGAGCAGCCACCCAAAAAGCCGTGTTCACTGGAAATGCATTCAGCACTGTGGATGAGGCCTTCACAGGGAGTAATTGGGCAGTTCCTCAGGCTCTGGGAAGCATTCATACCAGTGACCAGGAGGCTGGAGCTGCCTTGTGTTGCCCCCCCTCCCCCCCACCGTCCCACTGCATGTCTTCCATGGTCTTTTTGGTAATTGGTACAGGGCGAGATTCTATTAAAATGCATCGCCCCCGCTCACTGACATTTTAAAAGCTGCTTTGCAATTCTGACTAACCTCACATTTGCGCTTTTGAAAAACAGGCCCAGTGCATCACTGTGTGTTTTCCTGGGCGTCTTTATAAGACCCATCGCGAGCTGTGTACTCAACATCGTCCGCTTTTGTTTACCACCCAGTTTTCCATACATTAGCATGCTAAATTCGCTCCACGCAAGCATTTAAAACGAAGGGACATGCTTATTAATCACAGGGACAAAAACAAGGTTTGTGCATTCATGCGTTTATTTATTTTATTTGCTTTTAATGCCACATCATTATGAGGAATTAGAAGTCTGTGATGTTTAAGGTGTAATGATCTTGCTGGAGGCCATAGATTGGATGTCTACTCTCATCAGGATGGAGTGGTCGCTTCTTCTCCCATGAGGATCGAGCAACCTGGAGATCAGGTTAGGAGGTGGGCTGTCAGCTAGACTCAGGTTGGACTCTTCTGGTTGGACAGCTAGTTATTGGATTTGGTGGCTAGCTGGTTAGCATAGCATGCTGCTTCATCATGTCTTAAATATGGAAGTGGTTAATTTAATATTTAGTGTAGTAACTGTGTGTGGCAAACAGGGGGTTGGAGAACCTTGCGGCCCCACAAAAATGTGCAGTTTGAGTGGCGGTAAACAGCACCAATGTCTAGATTGGACCTCCCCTGTATCTGAGTCGAGGGTCTAAACAGGCTTCTATTCACAGTACAGATGTGTATAAATATCCCCTTTTAAAATGACTGCCAGGTGAAAAGGGGCTCTTGATGTGGGAAGCCTCCTCGGAAGGCCAGTAATTAGAGTGGGCTGGAGGCGCAGACGTTTGCGGGGGAAGTAACACCGGCAAGCATCAATAAGGTGTGCCCTGGCAAACTTCTACCTGTTATTCAACCTGCCCCACCCGCACTTCCCTGGCTTAATTATTCTCTTTCATTGTGAAATGTACCATTCTGCATCACACTGGTGTCCCTTCCTGCCTGCTGGGGATCCCTCCCTAATCACCCCATTACCTACGCAGAGGTGTCGACTCCTCCCAAGGACAGGAGACAGCACCAGTAACGCATCTGGTTTTTCTTAGTAAATGCAATGAGGCTTTATCTTTCATGTCGCCTCGCGTGCATTCAGAGCAGAAAGAGATTTCCTCGGCCCGCGTAACTCATGCGAGGAAGGAGCAGAGCACTTAACCTTCATTGTTGGCAAAAGTCGGGGGACGTATGACTCATAACATAGCATCAGTTTTGATACTAGTAGTTAAAGTGTTGTGAAACGAAGGACTAAATCCTAAAAGATATTCAAACGGTCCTGAAATCCTCCATGCAGTGCCATCGATTGCCATAACCGGATTTCCTTAAAGAGGTCAACGCTATAAATGAGCCATTGCCAGCAAAAGAAGAGGTAAATAAAATAAAAGATATATAAAATGAAGTTTTACAAAAGACAAAAAGATCATCAGTATATTTTGAGTGTTTGAAGGTGCATCCAAAGCAGACATTACCTTTTTTTTTGCAAATGCTTTTATGCAAAGTGACACAATCCTTTTTTTTTTGAGAAATCAGGTTCAGACCCAGAACCAGTCCCTGGAGTTGGGAGTTAATGGCCTTGCTTGGGGCCCCGGCAGGGAAATCCCGCAGCTGACTTGGGGATTTTGAACTCCATCTGATTACAATCACATCTCTACCAAGCAACGCTGCACGTTCTGTTACCAACCCAAAGGTCAGAATTCCAGGTCTTGGTCCATTGTACCCCCTGCTAACTGTAACCTGAACTGTAAGGGGAATCTTCACCTGGCTGGTCTGTTCATGATACTCTATCATCACCACCATCCATACAGACCTCCCGCTGAAGGTCCTCCTTATAATATGGACGACAGCAGCAGAAAAAACCTGCCAAAAGCTGCTAATTAAGCACAAAATGAAGGATTATGCCATATTTGAAATGTAGGTTAGTTTGATACAGCCAATTTATAAACACCATGGCAGTAATAAAAATATTTGCTCTGTGTTGATTTTGCTTTTTTTTTTCCCTGTCTTGCCCCAGTGAGTGATGAATTGCTTAGGTTGTACTTAACATCAATATAGGCAGGTAAGCTAGTTGCTTGGGATGATATTCAATTCACTCCCTGCTAAAGTAATACTCCAATTATACATATGGTGTACCATGTGACCTGATTTTACATGGAGGGTCTAATTTTGTCCCCATAGTATTATTAAATCTGCATCTTTACTCCTACACTTTATAAGAAAAAGCAGCGTGATGCGTGTTCATCACAGCCCTCAGTAAAAGTATAATGAAAATCATTATTATAATATTATATACTGCCCCCATACTGTCTTGCTCTTTAATAAATAGAGCGTGACAAAAAGGATCTAAGGGGGGTCCCAGCTACATATCCAAAGACACCCATAAAGAACTGTGACGACAACAAATTAACCCCAGGGCTGTAAAAACTTAAATCAGATGCTGACCAAAATTACCCCTGAAGAAAGAAAAAAATACCTCACGTCATGTGCCCCTGCTTGTATGGCACTTTCGAACCTTTGACCCTGGACTCCACATGCCACACTGAGTCAGCTTCCAGCCCCAGCGGGAAGTCACACAGCGAGCCCATCTCTTAACATGTGGCTCGCTAATGACTAATCACTTAAAGTATAATACCACATTTCAGGAATGATTTTCCTGGGAAACACATTTTCAGATAATAAAAATGACTTCTTTTTCTGAATCAAAATAACGCCCAAAAAAGGAAGCAAAGTTTAGTTCCGGAAAGTAAAATTTAAATTAAAAGCAAAATATCCCAGAGCCCGTTCATTAAGCGTGATGGCATAGAGCTGCTTACGGTTTGCCATCTGGTAAGTAAATTGCTACTCAAAAAATGCACAAACAGCGGCTGGTGGAAACTTCCGCAGCCTTGGAGCAGACTGGACTTTTTAACGACGTGGAGGAGACCACTGTTCTCCAGACACTTTCCCCTCCAAACCACTCTTATGTCAATCGAAAATTCTACCTCTTTAGCTGGAGATATAGGCAACAAAGTCCACTGATACCCTATTGGAAAGACCCAAGACAACCATAAAATGAACTTGAAGGAGTGAGCATGTATCTATGCACAGATTCATACCTATCAGCAGTATGAACCATTCCACATGGGTGCATTAGCAGCTGCATATATTGGAGATAAGTGACAGAACAAATTACCCAAACAAAGCATGTCTGATACGGCCTTACTGTTCACCTTGTCTCATTTTGGTAAACTGCTAGTGCCAGTGAGAAAGTCACCATCTCACCAGGTTTTGTCACTTCAGACAACTCAGACCGGAAACTTTACTTGTCACAAGGAAAAGGGTAAGATACAATAACATATATGACCAGATGTAGTACCATTAAAGCAACACTCCGGTCCTCATGTATACAGATAAATAAACAAATACAGAGATGCATCATTGTTTTAAATTAGAGCATCTTGATCTGTTCCAAGGACATGGACATTAATTATTTATGGAGGACCCTTGGTTGAGCCACGGACACTCTTCTATCACCAGAGTTATACAGAAAATAGGCAATGGGATTCAAGAGCAAGCAAAGGCCTGAGTGATGGAGAAGGGCAAGAAAGTCCAGGACAAGCTCAGGAGTTTGGTCATGACTGTGAGAATCCTACTGAAATCAGGTCAAGCCAAAAAGTTACATAATGAATCATACATTGGGAAAGGTGCTGACCCCTCATGGATGGGAGGACTTCTAACAAATGCTTTTATGATTGCTGAACCATCACTCTAAGGATGCTCCAGGTTTCATAGTTAAAGTGAACCGATGACCTTAAATCCATTGAATGTGATCTATGCTACTTATTGTGCACCTCACCTTACCATGTTTTACTTTGCCCTTTACTCTGCAACACAGACTACCATGATCCTGCCTTGTAACCAGCAGCAGATGGGTAGATATATGTCATCATGCATCTCCAGAAAAAGAAGAACATCCAGCTGGAAAACATATAGGCCGGTGTCCCCCGCAACAGTCATGCATTATTAACACAAATACATGCACCGGTAACAGATTACCTCAGTCGGACATGTATTGCTTTCAGAGGAAATTGTATTGCAGTTGGTCTTGGATGGCAGCAGGGGGCGACGATAACCATCTGGCACAGATGCCTCAACTAAACAACAGCAAATCATCATCAGCATCATCTGCATCTGTGCTCAAAAATAAATTTAGCCACATGACTCAGCAAATCATTGAAGGGTTAAACAAGAGGCTGATTCGAAGATGTTTGCTGGATGCTGGGCGTTTGAGTGGGGGGAGCGAAGTGAAATATGAGATTCAGGGAGCACAGGGTGGAGATCCTCCATAGTCTGCCACAAGCCATTCTCCAGCCCTGACATTGAAAACACCCGGGGAACAATTACATGAATGGCACACAGGTGGGATCACAGGATGAGAAAACCCACCGGCGTCAGAAACTGAGCAGCACGATGGAAATGACAAACAGTGAGGAAAGGCATGCCATCCCAGAAGATCAGGGTGATGCTTTTCAGAGAAGCGGCATCTTCGGATGGGGGAGGGCCAACAACCCTCTGATAGAATTATGTTGTGGACTTGCCTCTTTATAGTTCAAAGGCTCACACTTCTGATCAATAAACTCTGTACAAATCAAAGGCAGCGGAGGTGCCTTTGAATATTTATATCAACGATGAAGCTGAACATCTGCTAAATGGTCCGATACACGGCAGCATGATTTCTTCATGCTCCTTGTATGGCAACCTGTGAATATTTGTTAATTAATCTCTACCTCTCTCTGGGAATAAAACAAAGGCACTAGGCTTATGAAAAGGAGTTTATTTAATAAAACTTCCATGGTGTGTGGAGCGGCTGTTGATGGAATCCCTGCCAACAGAAGTACGTGTTTGACTGCCGCCAAAACAAAGGCAGGAATGTGAAGGTAAACTGAGCAATGTGCCAAACTGTTACCTCTTTTTTTTGTAAAAAATGGAAAGTAACCCATGGAGCCTCCCCCAAACCCCCGTCTTTCCAGCACTGAACATTCTCAGAGAGGACATCAGGAAATCAGCAAGCGCGACGAAGCAGTACCTCATCCATAAACAACGCAGTTCCCCGCTTCCGAAACACCAGAGGACCTCATACGAGAATGTCGGGATACCGCAAACCTGTAATGTAGCGCTAACGATGCGTTTCCCTTCTGTGTTGCTACAAAGTGTGCGATGTGCTGAGCGCGGCAGATGGGCTGAGAGTAGGATGTTCCCCTCCCGAGCCCTGCTCCTGTCCCTGCGAGATCGTCACCATCTAACGATGCTAACAAACGTGAAGTCAGACTGTGACGCTGTGTGCTGGTACAGTTCCAGCCAGTGTCTAGTTTTAAACTCGTTGTTTTTAGCCTCTTGTGAGGATAATCTGCATGTTGTGCTCTGCAGTTAAACCATTTAAGCTGTGTCTGATCTCCCTTCCTGATATCCCGGCACACTGTGCAATGCTGCTTTACAATGCATTACAATGGAATTCCATGGCAAACTTTTCCTGACATTCTTTGCATTGTTTATTTGCATTTGTTATTTATCACTACTGTCCATTTATGTCTATCTATCTATCTATCTATCTATCTATCTATCTATCTATCTATCTATCTATCTATCTATCTATCTATCTA
>JAABNY020000002.1:21516249-21531150 GCA_015164015.2 Brevimyrus niger | reverse complement strand
AAAGTGTGCCAAGAAAACATCCCCCACACCATTACACCACCACCACCAGCCTGCACAGTGGTAACAAGGCATGATGGGTCCATGTTCTCATTCTGTTTACGCCAAATTCTTGCTACTCTTTTTGTTTCACTGCAGTTGACTTCCAATCAGGACATTAACTTCAATTACAGCTCAAACCAGAGCTGAATATCCTGACCTTCTAAAACCCCTGGCTTGAGGAAAAAAAAAAAAAGAAAGCTTAAATATGCTTTTAAGTACTGAGGTAGAATGAAGACCTGCCAATACTATGATTGGGGAGTTTCTCATGTGACACCTCTCGCCATAGCCCCGCCCCCTTTCCACAAACTGGGTGTTTGAGGGACATAAGCTGACAACTATATTATGGTTGCTTTGAGATATCATCTGTAAGTCCAGCATTCAGACCATTTGAATGTCTCAACATAAATCGAGACTCATGAGACCAGGCAACATTTTTCCAGTCTTCAACAGTCCAGTTTTGGTGAGCTTGTGCAAATTGTAGCCTCTTTTTCCAATTTGTAGTGGAGATCAGTGGTACCTGGTGGGGTCTTCTGATGTTGTAGCCCATTCGCCTCAAGTTTGTGTGTGTTTGTGGCTTCACAAATGCTTTGCTGCATACCTCAGTTGCAACGAGTGGTTATTTCAGTCACAGTTGCTCTTCTATCAGCTTAAATCAGTCGGCCCATTCTCCTCTGACCTCTAGCATCAGCAAGGCATTTTCACCCACAGGACTGCCACATACTGGATGTTTTTCCCTTTTCATACCATACTTTGTAAACCCTAGAAATGGTTGTGCGTGTAACTGTGTAAAATCCCAGTAACTGAGCAGATTGTGAAATACTCAGACAGGCCCGTCTAGCACCAACAACCATGCCATGCTCAAAATTGCTTAAATCACCTTTCTTGCCCATTCTGAAATTCAGAGTTCAGGAGATTATCTTGACCATCTCTTGACTAAATGCATTGAAGCAACTGCCATGTGATTGGTTGATTAGATAATTGTATAAATGAGAAATTGAACAGGTGTTCCTAATAATTCTTTAGGTGAGTGTATAAGTCAAAGGTGTTCACAAAAAGAAGGAAAGAAAGAAAAAAAGAAAGAAAGAAAGAAAGAAAGAAAGAAAGAAAGAAAGAAAGAAAGAAAGAAAGAAAGAAAAAAAAACTGCTCAGGTGAGATTCCAGGTGCCCAGTATTTAATACATATATACTTATGTGCCACGGCATTAACTCTGCAAAATACAACAGCAGGTGCAGCCCCCTCATTGTTGGCAGAATCAAAGCATATTTAGCACTGAGGTCATAAGCCAGTAGTATTTATGAAGGATCATCACAATCTGGACTAATACCTTAAATCTGTCTCCTGTGCAAGACTTCTCCATTTAGCAACATGAAATATGTTCAAGACATTAGACATCATAAATTAGATCAGACCCTAGTTCACAATTCATTAATTGCCTGTAAATAAAGGAATGTCAGATCTAATTAGACATCCGTTAATGCCTCATAGAGACTGTTTGTAATGTTCCATTGATAATTATCTGCTGTATCCAGCCTAGGGGGCCTGATCACAGTCGCAAAGGCACACGGTACAGGAGGGTGCAGCAGATTGACCAGGCCAACCATGGACTTCATGGGAAAAGAGTGTTTCAATAAGATTATGCACAAAGACATTCAGACCTGGAGTCTCCATCAATACTCACAGGCAAAGATTCAATGGAGGGTGGGCACTGTGGTGTTCTCCGCCTCCCAGTACGCTGGTGCCTCCCTCAATTGCTGGTTTCAAGTAAATCCTGGAAAACAAGTACAGGCTGGCAGTGTTTTCCAGGGTCATAATACCATTTTGCTATTTTCCTCAGAAGGATGGACCCATGCCACATCAGAATTCATGCAGTGTCACTCAGTGGATGGATCATAAACAATTTTATGTGCCAGAAGATCAGAAAGGAAAAGGGAATAAATTACAGCCTGGAGTTTGTGGAGAAAACAGGATGATAAAGAAACAGAGAAGATGCCAACTCACACACAAACAGACGCTGACAGATGCTAACACAATCTCTCTCTTTCTCTCTCACGCACGCACACACACACACAGAAAGACAGACAGGTAGATGACAAGCAGACAGACAGCCAGGCAGCAACGGACACTAACACTGACAGACACTAACAGACAGACAGAGACAGAAACTGACACAGACAGAGAGACAGACAGATAGCAAACAGACAGGCAGACAGATTCAGACATACAGATACAGACAGACACTAACAAACAGATACTGACACAGACAGACAGACACTGGATGGCAGACAGACAATGACACAGACAGACAGGCAGTGACAAACAGACACTAACATAGACAGTTAGTGATAGACACAGACAGACACGATAAACAAACAAACACAGAGACAGACGGACACTGACAGACAGATTGTTTTCACATGACTGTCATTTTGTATGTGACAAACGCTTAAACTATAAAAACAATTTCAAAGAGTCCTTGAATGACAGGGGCAATGAAGACTGAAAGCTCCTTTCAAAGGAAGGTGTAAAGTGGACAGAAACATTTACGGTTATGCGCTGTCACTCCTCACTCACTAGGATCTGTGAATGCAATCAAAAAACTAAAAAGTCTCGCATTTTGAAATGAATGGAGTCCCCACAAAAAATATAATTAAAAATCTGTATGTGTGTGTGTGTGTGTGGGTGAGGTTGATGCCACACAAAGGAGGTGTTTGCCTCTGCTTGTACCAACACTGTAATTTCACCGTGAGCCTTTGGTGACAAGAAAACAAGAACGCCTCTTCGTCTTCATATTCTCCTGGGAATTTTTTTTTTAGACTAAAATCAACTGTCTCCCACGACCACGCATGGCAGAATCGACTCTCAGATTTGCAACAGCCTCCGAAGCAGAAGAACTTCCGAAGCACCCTGCGTTTTTTTTCTCCGTCACGACAGCGATCTGAACGACACGGTCGATGGCATAATGGGTCGATTCAACGTATCGAGGTAACGCCCTTCCGCTCCGGGGACTTCCCATGCTGTCATAGATCAAAGCTATTACAGGGAGTCTGCTTCATGATCACACGGGATTCTTATCAGAACGGATGATTGACAGCGAGCAAATAATAATTCTTAAATAATCTGCTCCTTTATTGCATGACTACGACACATTATAAGTTTTGATGTCAGAATCCCAAGCAGAGCAATGAAGATATGCAGTGTTTGTCAGCCTCCCTTTCCTCGGCTGATGTGCTGCATGATACCTGGAGATTCTCCTGCACGGTGTGGAACATAACAGGCAGCCGGCTAATGTCCCGACCCACGGGACACGTGAACGCTGTGGGACGGCAAAGCGAAGCGGCCGAGTGTGTCTGCCATGCAGAAAGCGTAACTGTCACACTGTGCTACCTAAACACACAGATGGGTCACACATTCCTACAATTAGCTAGCTGGAAAGAGTCCATTATGATTTTTTATCAATGGTTAAGGACAGTCACTAGAAATAGTAAAAAAAATGGAAGGAATAAAAAATGAAGTAATACAAATACTGAATTGGAGAGTGTGAGTTATTAATTATATCCATATTTTATGTAACAACAGAATATAACTAAAATGAATTCCTTTGCTGGGGCGTAATACCAGCGGGTACATTTTTTTTTACTTATAAGTCCTATGACTATACAGCTCTTAGGAAAAATTAGTATGCCAGGAAAAGAGGGGATAGAGGATGATTTAGCCAATTAAATCTCAGGATATAATAAAAGAAGTTTTATTACCACTTTAATAATCACCCATAATGTTAAAGAGCTTGTATGATTATTATTGGATTATTATCCAATTGCAATGGCAGGTCATATAAGTGAAAAAAATAATAAAATATATATATCTAATAGCTCAATATTTCACATGTCATTACATATCC
This sequence comes from Brevimyrus niger, assembly GCA_015164015.2. Lineage (NCBI taxonomy): Eukaryota > Metazoa > Chordata > Actinopteri > Osteoglossiformes > Mormyridae > Brevimyrus > Brevimyrus niger. Next base: position 21,527,212 of record JAABNY020000002.1, on the reverse strand, counting down.
ATAAACATGTGCTCTCCGTTCCTTACCTAAGTCACAGAGAAATTCAAACTCCATCAAAAATGTCACTAATAACCCTATGATTTCAGTAATTACCAACCTGATCTTTGCAAATCACACACTCATTAAAACATTCTCAAAATATTATAACCACTATGAAATATTTTCTCATTTCAGATTGTACTAAAAACTGATGTTTTCATACAAATGGCTGATAATACCAGCTGATAAGATGAATATTTCTGTCATAGCTAATTAGGGGTGTGTACTGACCCAGCGTATCTTCCTGGTGGAGAATGAGGGCAGCTTCATGGCACCCACATGTCAACGTGACATAAACGGCTTGTTAAGCTTCTCTGAGGCCCATAGGACACTCACGCTGGAGCAAACTCCCTGCAGGGCCAGACGTAGAAAATTGCGTTTGCCTCACGTGCAACTTAATCTTTTGGAGTAACCAAGTGATGGCTGGCCCGATGCTGACTGCTCCTCTTGGGGACGATAATGACAGAGTAGGGATTAAACAAAGATGGATGTCGGGTGTCCCGCGCACTTTTCCTTCCTGTCATGACCCGGTTAATCTCTTAAGAAAGCTTTTTTTTTTTTAACTTAATGGATTTCTAACATTAGTCTGACAGAAATCCGGTGCTGCTAGGCAACACTAAAGATGTCCGAGATGTAGCAGGACCTCGTGGCTTTCCTTGGGGACAAAGCGGGCACAGGGCATTTGTGGATGTGGGTCTGACATTATGTGACCCTAGAGAGGTCACATGTAGGTCAAAGCCAGGTCCAACCCACCAGAAACTGAACATGTTATCCAAGAAATTAACACCTCATACTTTAATACAGTGTAGTCAAGGTTCACAAAGCCAGAACTTCACTGCAGCCCAGAATGCTGGACAGATCATATCTCAGAGCAACCTTAATATAGTTGTCAGCTTATGTCCCTCAAACACCTAGTTTGTGGAAAGAGGGCGGGGCTATGGTGAGAGGTGTCACATGAGAAAGTCCCCAATCCTAGTATTGGCAGGTCTTCATTCTACCTCAGTGCTTAAAAGCATATTTAAGCTTTTTGTTTTTTTTTTCCTCAAGCCAGGGGTTTTAGAACGTCAGGATATTCAGCTCTGGTTTTAGCTGTAATTGAAGTTAATGTCCCGATTGGACGTCGACTGCAGTGAAACAAAAAGAGTAGCAAATAAACACAAATTTCCGTAAAGATATAGCTCATAAAGCCATTAACACGTTTCATTATGAATGTATCTGTAAGCACTGTCTCTGAGCCAACAGACAGAGAGGAGTTGATTTATAATGAGTATGCGCTGTGCCAGAAACTTCCAAGAGTTTAGCATATTTGCAATCACATTAAAAAGATAGTCCTCTGTGAAATCAAACAATTATTTATATATGTGTCTATTTATTATAAATCAAGATGTATATTGCTATTTTATTGTTTTCAGAGTTCACGTAATTCAACGTGCATTTTCCTTTTTCATTAACCATCAGAAGGACTGTGAGGAGTTACAAGGGTCCTGCTGGCCTTGGGACTGAGATTAAGGGGACTTCTGACAAAAAGAAATGTGTTTTTCCACAAATAAATGCTTCCCTGAGCTTGTCCTGGAACAAAGACTTGTAGCAGAGAGTCAAGTCCCCTTCAGGATGTTGCAATGTAATAAATGCCAAACGAATGGTTGGAAGTGCTGAAGTTTGAAAACAGTGTAATTGCAAAGTGGAGTCATCCTTAAATCAGCCACAATAAAGTGAAAACAAATGATGCTTCTTCTAATTTACAGGCGCTGTGTTTCATTATGTAAAAAGGGACGATCAGCACAACAACGGCCCGCAGGTTTATGGCCTCGTTAAAGTTTGGTTTTGCGTAGACGTGCGTGTATTTGATGCGCCGAGTCTGTTTATGTAAAGCCACGTGAATGTACCTCCACCAAGCTGTTGTGGTCAAATGAGGACCTTTAATGCAATGAACTGGGATTAATGACCAGAGATGTGTTGGTTATTGTTGCTGCATAAGCGCTTCCCGTCCAGGTTTGGAAACTACCTCATGAAGAAGCTCAGGCCTACCTGCATTAATTAGCACATGTACATTAGCACGAGTGCTGAAGAAGAGAAGAAGCACAGACAGGTGACCATGCACCTGGAGATGTCCTTTCAGCTGCCAGCTGCTTCTCCAATCCCTGGTCCCACCTCCTCTGCCTTGGACTCCAGTCCTATAAATCATGCCTGGCTGATCACAAGCTGTGAACAATGCATCCTAAAGAAAAACCAAATAAAAAAACCTGTGCTTACTGACAGGGCATGGTGTGTTTTCACACGCTGTCACCTGTGCATTTGCCCTCCCTGGCTCTATACCTCCAGCAAGTTCCTCTTCCAGTAATAACAACAAAAGTAGAGTGAGTCAGCATGCTATGTGGTTGGCTAGTTCTTACGGCGTAGGAAGCCTTTGTAAATTTGGGGCCTGGCAGGGCCAGTTCTTCAGGAATTAACTTGCATGTATGTTCTAATAACCCGACAATTAAGGTGCCACAGCAATGCTGCTAAGATTAGCTACTGATGATCTTTCTGAAAAAACGCATCACGAGTGCAAACTATGGCTGAATTTTCCTCAAAACCACCCCTCTCACCCTTCATTTGCTCGGTGCCTGAAAAACAGGTGTCTTAGGTCCACAACCTAATAGCTCTATTCTCCTCAATGTCAGTCCTGACGTCCATCAGATTTGGCAGTCCAACCCACCCCCGTTACCACAATGGTGCAATTCCTCAGGTGAATTTTCTCAGGCTACTGAGCCTTTGAACAAACCAGATTGTGAGCATCAGTGCCTGAGCTCTGGAAAACCAAACTTCTCTTAAAAAATGCATAACCTCTGGTATCCTCAGTGTCTCCTAACCCCCGACGAGTGTTCCAACATCTGTATAACAGCCAATAACTTTTGTGGCCGATGTTAGTATGTTCCAGTACTGTACAGGTGTCAGTCATGTTTAACCATGCCCCAGCACACTCTATAATGCTTGCTATCTTTGGCATCTCATGTACCGTTAACACATCACTACATGGATCCACAGCTGCTCACCCTAATGAGACCTTCATCTAGGAGCATCACATTGCTGGGAAACGTTCGTTCTCAAAGCCCGTTACTCAGGTTGCGAGGTCAATGAACAGTTGCCATTCAACATAGTACCAAGCCCCCCAGCGTGGCTCAGGTTGGCTGGTTTCTTGAAAAAAAAAAAAAAAAAGAAAAGACAAACACAGCTCTTCTAGATATCAAGACTGATGTCCAGGTTGGGTTCCTGGTTACTGAAGGGGGTGAAACAAAACAGAACGAAGAAATTTATACCTTACCGAGATAACAAGGGACAGGTGAAACTAATCAGTAGCACCAACCCCCAGACACCTGACTCTCTTGGCAAGGCTCCGCCCCCTTCCCACAATTCAGTTGTGTCACCCACTGTGGGATGCACCACAAGCTGAGCAGCCAACTTCCCCTGAAGCTGTTAAGCTCGAGGAAGCCGCAGCTTATTCCATCCCCTATCCTGGTGCACTTCCACCTCTCGTGTTCTCCCATTGCCATCCGTGATGCGTCAGCTTTCGTAATTGGGGCAGCTCTGTCCCTGCTCCAGATCGACAGGGAGCATCCTGTCACTTTGTCCCCCCTGGTCCTTCCTCCCTCCCTTGTGGAAACGAAATATTCTGCTGGCGACTGACCTACATCTGCTCCTGTGAACAATGTCGTGAGCCTTTTTAAGGGCAGGATTTCACACATGAACTCACCAGGGCTTCACTTGCTTCACAGGAAACAGACTGGGAGGCCCCAGAAATATAATCTGACCCCAAGCTTCACTTCTGCATTTGACAGTGTGCTGACAGACCATGCACTTCATCCACATCCCTGCTAATTCTAACCTTGTCGCTATGGAGCCCGACTCAAACTGGGAGATTCCCTCACCACTCGAGGTCACCGTCTCCTGCCCAGAGCTCCAGGTGGCCTCAGAGCAGGAGCCGGCAATCTTCCTACTCTACAGCTATATTTCCACAGGCTAATGTACTTCGAGATGACTCCTGACCATCCAGAAATGAGGTTCCCTGCTGATTCAGTACTGGACTCATGTATTGAGGCTCCACACTGTTTCCAGGTGTGTTTGTCCAAGATTCAACCCAAAGGGAATTATATAGCTGAAATCTCAGTATATGGGATTGTGGAGTATGATTAAAAGAGACACAGTTTGAAACTGCCTTTGCTTTTTCCAGTCCTTGGAACTTGCTTTCAGAACCTACCTGCATGGAGTTGCTCATCAGAACCTTTTTTTTGTCTCATTATCTCATGCTAATATCTCCTGGTGATCCCTCCACCATATGAAAATAAATGTCACTGTATATGTTTTTCATGTGTGGTTCTTCGATGGTGGAACAATCTACCCATCCACGTTTCATCTCTCCTAGGAACATCATAGCTAACTCATCCTACCTCTAACCTAATACTGATTTCTGGATGCTATTTTCTTGTATTTTGTACTTGTCTGGTAGGAACTGATGCTGTTTTGATTTGACTAGATTTTCTGATTTTGGGATCTAACAATGTTTTGTGCAGTTCTTTCTCCTAGGTTAACTTGTACCTGTTACTCATGTCTCATTGGAAGATCATCCTAGCAGCACCCACACTTAGGTTGGCTCCTGACAGCTCTATGCTTGTGATGTACTATCTGTCTCACACAAATGTTGCTTTGGACAAAAATGTCTGCTAAATAAAGACATATAAAAGGTAAAGGTAAAGCATACAGCAGGCCTAGTAAGCTGTAAACTGACTTTTCATGCCTTGCTCCCCATGCAGCCCATGGCTGAAACTGAGCCACATCTGAAGGCATCTCCAGTGAGCTACAAGGAGCCCCTGACTCCTGACATCTTGTCTTTATTGTCTGCATTTTGCTTTCCATATGGCATATGGGTGTTCTCTCCACGAGGTCTGTCAAGACCAGGCAGCCTTTGATCTCTTGGACCCTCTCCTTGCTGGATGGGGGCTAGTCACAGCAATCAAAGGGTTGCAAAGACACTGACATGCACCCTCCCTTGCAGAATGTAGAAGAATAATCAGACCTGAAGCTCCAGCAATAAAGTCTACTTTACGCTAATGTGTCATGGGGCCCTGAGCTCCTATCAATGGGCTGGTACCCTGTACCACTCCTGCTTCTTCAGCATCAGGATCCAGCATCACTTTGACCAGTCCTCAAAAATGAAGAAACCTAGCATTGTGGCCCAGTTTGTTTGATCCTCCCATTCATGGTCATCTCTCTTTGTGTTTTGCTTGTCAGTCTTCTCCACAAGGGGGCAACACCAACAACCAGCAGCCTAGAAGTTCACGCAGATCTGAAGAATCTGTAACTGGTAAAGGCCTCAGCTGACCCCTCCAGGCTCAAAAGACTCATACATTGACATTTATTTAGTAGATGATTTTATCCAATATGATGTACAAAATTAGAAGGGTCACCAAATCCCTGCAGTAACTGAGGGTTAAGGGTCTTTCTCAAGGGCTCAACGGTGATGTCACTACTTTTCCTTGGATTTGAACTAGTGAGCCTCCAAAGGACAGCATGACCACCCATCAAAAGGACAGTATGACCATTCATCAAAAGAACAGCATGCCAACCCCCCCAAAGGACAGAATGACCACCCATCAAAAAGACAGCATGACCACCCCCCCAAAGGACACCATGTCCATCTCTCCAAAGGAGTGCATGATCACCTCCCAAAGGAAAGCATGTTCCTACTTGGCAGCGCCATAAACCAACTAGCTTTCCATCCTTATTGAAACAGGTCTGTTATTGTTTCGACATAATTCATTTTATGATTGACCGCCACATGCTCATTTCACACCTGCCTTCCCAACATATTAATCCTACTTACAGCCTGACCTCCTGAACACGGTCTGTAGAAGAGGTACCCTGTGGTTTACCATGAGACCCACTGCCTCACTTGATTTATTGTAAACCTTGTCTGTTTGTTTGTCCCACTGGGGGTGGCTGTCAACCCTGCATGCACTCTGTCTCACACAGTGGTGTAGTTTTCAGCAGTCATCAAAGACAATGACCAGGAAAGAGTTGACTGCCCTTCTGTGTTTTGTATTTTTTTCCTGAGGGACATCCAGCAGCCACCGGTAGCCAGAACCGTAAAGAAACACTTTGACTTAAGTGTGCTGTTTGTTTTATGCAACATGAATCCCGTGTCTAGATTTTATTTCCAGGGAAGTGGTACCATGAGGAAAGGTACATGAAAACGATACTGTAAAGGAGAACACGCTCTTGTCCGAGCCTTGGCTCTCCGGCCTTAGAAAGGTGAGCCGCCCTCTGCGTGGAAAACGGATCGCTGATTGACCTTTGAGCTCTGCGTTCTGTTTATGTGTGTGTGTGTGTGTGTGTGTGTTGAGGTTTGCTGTGCCTCTACATGTCTCTTTTTGACAGGATTCAAATCACAAATCTAAGGAGATCAAATCTTTGAATCATTGACCTCACACTACTCTAATGACTGGGTGTTTTATCTTTGTATTCCAATTAAATAAGCACTTCCCAAGCTTCTTCAGAACTGGACTAATAAAACCCAGAATCACACCAATAGCACACTAATTTTGCCTTGTTCCTAATTTACACTCTGTCTGTAAGGGGCATGTATGTTAAGATTTGTCCAGAAGCTGGATTCAAAACAAGCACAGCCTGTCTGTATGAACCTGCCTGTTTATGGTGCGAAATCTTCTCCTGTGGGCTTTAAGAATTTCAGTGAGTCGCACATCCTCATGAGTTATTGTCCCAAAGCAACAAAACAGCTCGGAGACTAATTTTGATTAGCAAATATGAAATTATAAATGAATAGGTGAAGAACAATCAGTGGAGTGTTCTGTAATGATGCCCCTCAGCCTTGGCATCAAATAGGAAGAGGTGAGGAGGAGGGGATCCAAGCCTGAGTGATATTTCACTCTCACATGGAGAGTGAGACGTTCCCACTAAGGTCACGGCCTGTACCTCTAGCTGAACTCTGCCAAACGAATCACACCTCAAAAATTCAAAAGCACGTCTTCTTTGGGTGTGGAAACAGGAAGGGGCTTGCATTCTTCACCCCAGCTTCACCTCATGAGTTTGGGCTCTAAAATTGGAGATGATTGTTCTCTGTTCTTCTACAACCACAGTGAAACCTGCTCTCCTAGCCTGGGATCTATCCGGAAGCATTATCAAAACTGCTGCCATGCCCATCATCTTCAAGGACACTGCAGTCAAATGCAAAAATACTTCATTGCCCAATATATATATTTTAAAAAAGCACTGTATTGATTCTCTAACATTGTATTGCTATACTGATCTGAGCATCTGATGCTTCTAAGGTACAAAAAAAAAATCACAGAACACATCTGGCAACCACCCATGTGAAGCCATCTGACCTTGGGCTTGGGGCACGGGCTCCCTGCTCTGCGAAGCATGTGTAGGTCCCTGTCAGGACCTTGAGGCTCTCTCTGTCACCCTCCACCCCCCTCCTCCTGCTGTCAGGTGGAGGTGTCTCTCCCCAGTACTATCCACTTTGACCAGAAGAGAATCCCTCTACAGCAAGATTCAAGATTATTCATTTGCCTTTTGTGCATCAGTACATAAGAAATCCTACTCCAGTCAGTAACATTTAACAGGATTAGACAGCACAAAACAAGAGAAAGGCACTTAAATCATATCAAAGTAGATATATAACTGCAGAGGTATTTACTTATGTGATAAATGTGAAATAAAAGAACAGAAAACAGTGGTTAAAATGTATAAATACATGGCATAAATGTGAAGTAAATAGCTGATACAGGAATATGGCAGGGTAAAGTGCAATGCAAAGTTTCATTCTGTCCAGAAAAGCGTAAGGTGCATTGATCGAGCTGGAGTGTTAACATTCTCTGTCCAGTAAAAGTGCTGTGTTCATGAGGTTGGAGTATTATTGCTCTGTACAATAACATGTTCTTTGTGCTTATGAATTGGGAGTATAATAGCTCAGAAAAGTAAAGTTTACTGCATTTTTAAGAGGTTGGACTATTATTGGTCGGTACTGAGTTGCCGTATTTCAGAGGGGAAGGCAATGTTCCGAAAACTCCATGTCTGAATGGCGTATTTGTGGTGTGGGCCAGCCGCTGTCCCTCGGCTCTGCGTGAGTGAAACAAACAGGACCCCCAACAAGAGCGCAGCATCTGGCCAGACTGCGGATGGGAAGAGTGGGTGGTCTTCACACGCACGCTGAGAATACACTGGAATATTTATAGAAAGTTAAAAAAATAATCAAGCTTCTCGTCATTTTGGCCTGCCCGCCTTGCCGTTTCTGCTCATTACGGCTTAAAATGTTCCCACACCATATTCATTGGGCTGATTGATTTTCTTTCGCGGTTGTCATTTCTGATGCACTCGCAGCATGACTACCGCATGCCAAATGCTCAATGATCATTCTGTGGCGAGTTTCCTGTGTTCTCTGCCTCTTCTTAACAGGATATGCGAATAGTAGTGAAAAGTGACACGGTAGCATTTTGTTTTGTTCACAATGGTACCCATAAATCATGTTACGAGCTCTTAAAACTTTGTGCTACAAGCACCAGTTTCTATTGAAAAGTTAGCAAGCTGAGGAATACTTTGCTTCAAAGAGTTACATATACACTTATACACATTATATACATACTTATAAACATTAGGTAGACCTAGTTAGTACTGAGGACACACTTTTTCCTCCAGAACCAATTCAACTGTTGCAACTGCTGTAGCGAGCTGTTATTCTTGCACTTGTGGCCTTCCTGTTAGTTTTAATGAGTCTGGCCATTCTCCCCTAACCTCTCATTAGCAAGGTGTTCTTGGAAACAAAACTACAGCTGACTGGATGCATTTTGTTTACTGCACCACTCACTGTAAAGTCTAGACATGGCAGTGTGTAAAGGTCCCAGGGGGGGGGGGCTCTTTTTGAGATGCTGTAACTACCATTTGGAATCAGTAGTCAAATCACATTGAAAATTACTTCGATGTTTTTGCCAGCGTGGTGATATCCAGCAGTGATTCTGGGAGGGTCATAAAGAATCCCATTAAGGGCCCAAGTCAACCTGCACAGTCATCCTTGCACGTATGCAGGGATGCCTTGGGTTTAAGAATTGTTGAAACCATTGGGTTTGATAAACCTGTGAACAGGGACATCTGCCTGCATGTCTATCTCTCTGTTTTCTTGCCTGTCCATCTGACTGATCGTCTCTCTGCCTGTCTGTTGCATATCTCTCTATATTTCTGCCTGTTTCTCTGCCTGTCTGTCTGCCTGTTTGGATGTCTGTGTGTCTCTCTGTCTGTCGCCTATTTCTCTGTGTGCCTGTATGCCTCTCAGACAGATCTCTGTGCCTGTGTCGGCCAGTCTGCCTGTGTCTGTTGCCTATCTCACTGTCTGCCTGTCTGTCTGTTGCCTGTTTCGCTGTCTTCCTTCCTGCTTGTCTGGCTGTCTCTCTGTCTCCTTACCTCATTTTGTTCATCAATTTAATTTCTCCAGGTAGCCATCCTTAGTAGAAAAAGAGCCAGTCTGTGCTGACACATCTCGATTTTGTATTTCCTTTTTTTTTTTTTTTGAGAATATTGGAAGATATTACCTTTCAAGGATGTCCTCGCTTCTGTTCTTATCACCATGGGGACTGTAATTCCAAAAATAATGAGGGCTGATTTATATTTCAAAGGCTCTTCAGTGTTAGCACTGAGACTGATGAGAGGCCGCGATAAAGCAGCTGATGAAGATCAAGGTGGAGGTCCTTTTTTTTTTACAGTGCACGTTCATGCCAGAACGGTTAAGCGATGGTGTTCAAAACAATAAAAGCTTAAAGACAGAATTACCCAGAATAAAATGACCTGGAGACATTTATGCCCGATGTACACATACACGCCACAGTGAGGGAACGTTACGTAAATGTTACACACACTTTATGTAACACCTGAGAGAGCTACGCTGGCCAGAAGTGCACCATCCACCCACCACATCCGCTGTGTTCAAGAGGGGGAATCTGCTTCTTGTTCTCCTAGGAAGCCAGCTGCTTAAGCCCTCCCCCCCGGATAGTTCATTCATTCATTCATTCATTCATGCGTTTTTGTTACGGATCAAGGTATTACGGCATCTCACACATTCAAGGTGTTAAGGAAACTCACGATCTTTAACAGCTTGACTAATTTAAAGAAACACCATTTCTTTTCACACTTTACACTACAGATTTCCAGTATAACTCCAGTTCATGCCTTCTCCAGATGTTCTCTGATGACTCTGTGATAATCGGATGCATTAGTGGAGGACAGGAAGAGGAGTTCAGGAGTCTGGTGCAGAGATTCATGAAATGGTGCAATGAGATCCACCTGCATGCAAATGTTGGTAAAAAAAAAAGGGTGTCAGTGGGGGACATATCCAGCGGCCACTGAAGCCTGTGATGATTCAGGGGGAGAGTGTGGAAATGGCACAGTGTTACAGAACCTGGGAGTCCACGTCAACAACAAGCTGGACTGGCAGGACAACATGAATGAACTTTACAAGAAAGGGCAGAGGAGAATGTTCTTTCGTATATGACTGAAGTCCTTTGGTGTGTGTAGCAAACTGCTACACATGTTCTACCAGCCTGTAGTGGCCACCAATCTGATGTAGGCTTCATCTTTCTGGGGAAACAACATGAAAAAGAAGGAGGAAGCTCAGCTGCACAGGATCATTAGGAAGGCCAGCTCTGTCACTGGTCTCCCACTGGAGGTTGTGATGTAGAGGAATGTGTGGGATAAATTACTCTCCGTCATGGAAAATGAGCCTCATCCCCTCAATAGGGAACTTATGAGGAGAAGTTCCCACAGCCAGAGACTCGTTTAGTCCAAATGCAGAACTGAGGAGAGCTTTCATATCAACTGCTACTGTTTCACTTGTTAAACTCTAGGCCTAACTGTGTGTGTGTGTGTGTGTGTGTGTATG
>JAABNY020000002.1:21503250-21514322 GCA_015164015.2 Brevimyrus niger | reverse complement strand
GTCCAATGTAAATATATAATCTCAGAGTATACAGGAGTAACTTCAACGGTGGAATTAAAATTGTTGATAGAAACCCGTAGATGGGGGGGGGGGGGGGGGGGGGGGGAACAAAAACAGCAGTCAGAGGAATGATGGGAAAACCAGGATCCAGAGAGATCCGCCTCCTCATTACCAGGTCTCACTGGGATCACAGACATGGAAATCTGCGCCATCAGAAAAACAGATGCCTGCACACTGGACATTTCCAGACGAATGTCCCTGCAGACCAAAATGGGGGCACTTTTCATCTCCTCGCGTCCTTATCGCATCACACTAATGGGACAGCGGGCGATATCTATTTCCTGACTGATAGGCCCCGCCCCCAGCCCTCTTGCTCCAAGCGCACATTAGCTATGCACGGCCAACCCTGGCAGCTCTCCAATCAAATAAGGCTAATGTGTGCTCCTCCCCCAAGCCTGAGTGATATATTTGAATGAGACTGGCACCCTCCCTCCCCCATATTGTTCTCCTGAGTATCCTGGCATGACAGATGCTACCACTAACGACTTGTGGGACCCAGGAAGTATAAACACCTGATCACTGAACTCACCTGGTAAGAACAATGAAAGAACTAATCTCTCCATTTGTCGGAGGTTTTTACTTAAAGCACCATAGATTATGTGAGAAAGCGGGGTCACTCATACCCCGTAGCAATGGGAGTTAAGGCCCTTGCTCAGGGGCCCAACAGTAAAATCACATTGCAGACCCTGGGATTTGAACCGACGATCTTCCGACTTTCCAGTCACAATCAGATTTCTGGTCACAGGCCCAACACTCAGGCTGCACACCGTGTCAGCTGATTAGTCAAAGTCACAATCAATTGCCCATTAATTTATATTTTTCATATTTACAGCTGGGTATTTTGTTGGAACAATGCAAATACTTTTGCCGGGATTCTGGGAATCATACCAGCAACCTTCTGGGCAGCTCCTTAAGTGCTGTGCTACCTGCTGCTTATTGGTATGGACTAGACTAGGAGCCCGAAGCAAGAGGAAGAAATTGTCCAGCAGCAGGAGCGCAGGCTCTATTCAAGGGTGACGGCAAATGGAGGCGCTGCATTAGCATGTGAATACGGGGGGTTCCCTTCTGCGTGGGAGGGGGAGTTTCAAGTGACAGAAACAGGCCGACGGATATTCCGCATCTCCTCCCAAAGCTGGTGCAGAAACACATCACCCTGCGGTCCAGATGATCACCATTTCTTATGAAACCCAAAACAAGGAAAACACAGGGTGGCTCGTGGAAGCCTAATAGGAGTCAATCAAAATGCATCGTCTGACAGCAAAGTGCGGCCTTCCCAGGCATGGCAGGATTTTACCCAGCAAGAAAGTTTTCATTCTGCTGTCTTTGATATGTAAATAAGCTCACTTCTCTTTGGTGTGGAGATGTTCTTGCTTAACTTGGGTCTGATTGTCAATGAAAAACACAGTGAAAAATTTAATACGTTGAAGATGACATGGTGATAATGTGGCATGGTGATGTGGCACAGTGACAATGTGACACAGTGAACATGTGACATGGTGACTGTTATTTTGGTGAACGTGAAGATGTGACAGTGACAATGTGACACTGATGATGTGACGTTGACACCGTGACAGTGAACATGTGACATGATGATGATGTCATGGTTATGATGCCACACAGTAGCGAAATGACAGTCAACATGAGACATGGTAACATTGAAACACAGTGACGAAGTGACAGTGACCAAGTGACACAGTGATGGTGCGACACTGTGAAGATGTGACAATGTGACATAGTGAAACTACAACTCAGAAAGGATGTGAGACGGTTAACATGTGACATGTGATACAATGAACTTATGACACAGTGATGATGTGACACCGTGTGACACGATGAATATGTAATACAATGAGTGCAGTGTCTTTCTGCTCGTCGATGAGTCATAAAGAAAGCTCCCACCGGTTCAGCAGCTACTGACTTCCTCAGAGTTGTCCGTGGTTTACTCGGAATGCAGACAATAACAATAACTGTGTAATCATAACAGTATATCACACCAGGGCCGACCGTTTCAATCCAGCACAGCCAGAGAGATGAGTTTCTAGAGCTAATAAATAATTCAGACCGCAGTGCAGACGAGGACCATTAGAAGCGTTTTATTTTTACCCGTCTAACCCAAGCTCTCCCGACTGAGGCGTGATATGTGCCGTTTTGATGCCTGCAGATGACGAGCTCGTTGTCCTTCACGGAGACGTAAACTTAGCATTTCCACCGATCAAACAGACAGGCCAGCAGCATTACCATTGCAAGTGCTTACTTTTGCAGCTTGTATAAATTATCATCCTTAATTTCAGGAACAGTTCAAAATCTGCCCAAAAATTGTACCCTGACATTAAAAATAACCAAACCAAGAGGAAGGAGGCAGGCATTTATTAAATATCAAAACTGTAATCTACAAAGCAGGGCTGAGGAAATTTAAGCACAAGCAGTGCAATGAATCGGAAGGGCAAGAGCAGGATGTATGATGTCCAAACTAGTGATTTGTTCTCAAAGAAGAAGCTTTGAAGATACATAATTTTACAAGATCCATATTTGTGCGGTCCCTCTTCGGTCGTCCACAAGACGTGATCAAGCAGGCAGTTAGCTTAGCAAATCGCTTGTCGAGTGTGCAGCCCGACTGAAATCTGATTGTGACTGGAAGATCTAATCATTCTTCTGGAAGAAGGACAGCTTTAAGTCCTTCAGGGATCTTGCCCTGGTTTGCACATCCTGTGAAATGACTGGTTTCTCCAGGTGGTGCTAACCTCTCCTCAGCGTGCAAGATAACAGACGCTCCTGGCAGACTGCTCGATAAGGTGTATTGGCTGTTCAGTGAAGTTCCTAATCCTCTCCTTAGACCTCTGGCCGGTAGGTGTGCCTCAGCTGGGAGAAGGAAGGTGCCTGGTGTTTAATGCAGCTCTGGTCATCATATTGAGATGGTTGAGTTACATTAATAATGTGTTAAAAGCGAAGCGTGATAAGACAGCAGGATTTAACGGGTGCTGGAAAACAAAAGTAATCATGACATGTAAAGTTACCCAAAACTATTTAAAATTCCAGAGGAAATATTCTGTGCTAATTAAAAACAGAAAAGCAAACCCTAAGGAGACGGCATGTTCCTTAACAAATTTGCTTAAAAATGGAGATGTGACTGTAGATCGTGGAGTGGAGTTCAGTAACACTGTTCTATACTGGAAACCTTTTTCTTTCCACAGGCTATTTTTCTGCATTTCCATTTGTCTACATGATTCAAGATGTCTTATTGTATTTTAAGTGGAGAAGCCTGCATTTATTAGGCACTTTTAGGTACAATAAAGATGAGATTCAAGGTCATACCTCAGGCTCATCCACTTGAAGATTGAATAAATCAATGTCCATTAGTTTTATAAAATCTATAAACCTAAAATAGACATTAAAAGTGATGTATGGTTAGGAAGCCATTTTCTTTCTTTATAGCTAAAGCGGCATCAGTGAAACATTCGGGCCTAAAGACAGTAGCTGGATCCATCGCATCGGCATAATTAGAGCGTTAAGTTTGACAAATGAACTGCACTAAACTAATTTTCTAAATTATTTTTCAAATTAGAAACAATGGTAATTGGAAGTGAACCAAGAGTGAGGGAAGATGTCTTTTTTTGTCTTTCGTTGCTCCCAGATCATGATAAAACCCAGGGATAATACCCACAAGCTTGACCCTATATTTTCTGTAGTTCAGACTCTGACAAGTGGCTGATTTGGATCTAAAAAATAAATCCCCAAAGAGTCTTGAAGGTATCTCCAAGTACCTTGAGATGAGATCTCCATAAAACCTCAACTACGTGTCCTCCTGGCCTCTGCTCAGCATAACGCGTCAGCCAAAAATCTTGGCTATACAGCTCACTCATATCTCAATTGAAATCTCTTTATATGCTGATTTATCTCTAACTCCAATTTTCTGCAAAGCAGCTAAGAACACAGAGATCCTCTGCTGGGTTAGAAATCAGATACGCAGTGTTTCACCTGAGGAATACGCAAAGGCAATCTGACCAGCCAGCAGCAGTATGTTAACATCTATCTGAAATTCGCTTCGCTGTGTCTAATATTTCAAACTCATGCACTCAGTACCCGTCATGGGGGATACATTAAGTTTGCATTACTGCTAGCATGTTGAACATGCACTGAGATCACGGCATACAAATATTAAATAACAATAACCATGATAAATATATATGAAGGCTTGTGTTGTCTTGTGTCTGGAGTGGTGCTTCACTCCATATGTTTGGCTGGTTCCCAGTTACACACCATTTTTTTAAAAGTGCTAAGCGATGTTTGTGTGATACAGTGAAAAATCCCCAGGAAGACAAGCCAGATCATGGTTTGTAACCAGATGTCTGTTTTATCGAAGGTGTCAGGTTCACACGCTAATCGCGCCAAGCTGATGAGCTCGAGGTAACGCAATAGCAGCAGCAGTGACTCAATTGCACATCTGCGCATTCAGATGACGGTGTTTCCTTAACACTGGCACCCGAAGGCATATTTTATGGCCTACAATATTCTTTGCTCAATAAAACTATTATAACTTTTAAGACAAAGGCATTTGAACTTTTAAACTGTTCAATATCGTTAAGGATGTTATATTGAAGCTGATGATTGTGTTATTGAGTTAGTCATCTATCATTTGAAGAAAGACCAGGGTGTCATTTATCGATTATTATTTTCCATATATAGCTATTGTTTGTTGCAGCAGATTTTACAATACTTTCAGAGTTTGTGTGCATGTGTGTGTCCTGCAAGGAAACAGCATCATTTCGGGGGTGGGGCTGCTATGCCCGAGATGGGCTTTCCAACTGCCCACGTCCCTGTACTGGGCAAGTGGGCGGGAGGTGGTTCCGGGTTTAGGGTTTTTGGATTCTGAAAACACAAAAATCTAATAACAATTGGTCGCTCCTAGAAAAGGGAGCCCTATTGTATCCATGGAGCAGAGGGTTAGGGTTGGGGTCCTTTCAGTAAACCCACACACCTGGCTTCTCCTGTGAAGGCGACAGGGCTGCTGAATCTGGCCTGTACACTGTCAACGTGCCAATGACATTTCTTGCACCGATGTCATACAGCTTCTGCACCATGGTATGAAAGTTCCATTTTAGTACAGCTATTTTTTTACATATATTCTTGCCAGTGTGGCTGAAATTCCCTCAAACATTGCTGGACAAAATAAATTAAAATAAGGTCTGTGACCTTTCAAATGAATCAACACCCTATCGTGGTGGACGGGTTTGTGCACCTCTGATATCCCAGGGTCTCCCAAGGCACAGTGGTCCTAGTTGAGTGGGAAAGGTGCAATTCACGTAGTCTCTTATGGAAGGTAGCATAAATGACCATGTTGCCCCACCTGGAGTGGAGAGACCGCCCTGGAGCCAAGCCCTGCGGTGGGGAGCACCTGAGAGCCGAGCCTCTACTATGGGGCAGACCTGGACATAGCCTATTACAGGTGATTACATGTGTCTGCCCTCCTATGGGCCCACTAACAGCAGGGGTGACTTTGCGGGTCGAGATGCATTATAGATTGGGTGGAGCCTCGACAGACCATCATCGGCATACCATCATCGGCAGGCTCTAGAACATGGAATATGACCTCCCTGCTGGGAAAGCAGCCTGAGCTAGTGTGAGAGGTAGACAGATACCGCCAAGATAATGTCGGGCTCACCTGCTAGTGCCTGTCAGTCCCCAAACCCGCTGGTGAATAAAAGGAGCTGTCAGGCTGAAGGAGGAGGACTACTGAGTTTGGTCAGCTTGTGGGACTCCTGAAGCGGCGGACGGACACCGACAGGTCAAGCAGAATGCGGCTTTGGCAGGTGCCGAAGCAAAAACTCAGGTGTGGGAGGAGTTTGACACGGCGTAAGAAGATTTTGGCACCGTCAGGCGATTAGGGAGGAGGAAGCAGGGTTTTACCCATGCTGTTTACAGCAGGGACGGAGAACTGTTGACCTGAAAGGGATAAAATCAAGCATTGGAAGGAGTACTTTGAGGACCTCCTGAATTACACTGTCAGCCTTGCTTGGAGGAAGTAGAGTTAGGCGACTCAGAGGAGGACTTATCCATAATTAGGGCAGAGGTCAATGAAGTAGTGAAAAACACTTCTGTGGTAAGGTTCTGGGGGTAGATGAGATTCACTCCCGAAAGCTCTTGATATTGTTTGGCTATCTTTGTTGACACCCCTCTTCAACATTATGTAGAGGATGGGGACAGTGCCTTTGCATTGGCAGACTAGAGGGGTGGGGGGGAGGTTGGTCCCCATCTTTAAGAAAGGGAATCGGAGGATGTGCCCCAACTTCAGGGGGGTCACATACTTCAGCTCCCCGGGGAAGGTCTATGTCGGGGTACTGGAGAGGAGGCTCTGTCCATTAGTCAAACCTCAAACTCATAAAGAACAATGCGGAATCTGTCCTGGTGGTGGAACATGTGGACCAGCTCTTTACCCTCACAAGGATACTGGAGGGTTCATGGGAGTTTCCTTAGCCAGTCTACATTTGTTCTTTAGACTTGGAAAAAGGATACAACTATGTCCCTTGGGGGGTCCTGTGAGGTGCTTTGGTAACACGGAGTACAGCAGTGTTTCCCAACCTTTTTCTACCACGTCACACCTTACAGAAAGCAGCATTTTTCATCTGGTGTGCCGTGACAGGGTCTGTCGTCACAGTCCATTACATACCTGTATAACCAGAGTGGAGCAGACTTTGGTTCACACTGTCAGCAGTAAGTCAGACTCATTCCCAGTGGGTGTTGGATACCGCCAGGGCTGCCCATTGTCACCGATTCTGTTCATAAAATTTATTACTAGAATTTCTAGCCAAGGGGTGGAGGAGGTCCAGTTCGGTGACCTTGGGATCATGTCTTTGGATTTTGCAGGTGATGTCCTGTTGGCTTCATCAAGCTGTGACTTGCAGCATATGCACTGGGGCAGTTTGCAGCTGAGTCCAAAGCAGCCAAAAAAAAGGATCAGCACTTCCAGATCTGAGGTCATGGTTCGCAACTGGAAAAGGGTGGATTGCTGTATCCAGGTTGGTCATAAGTTACAACCACACGTGGACGCTGTTCCATCATGGTAAAAAGAGAATTGAGCTGGAAGGCAAAGCTATGAATTTACCAGTCTATCTACATTCCTACCCTTACTTATGGTCACAAGCTCTGGATAGTTAGCAAAAGAATCATGGATACAAACAGCAGAAAGGAGTTTCCTTTGCAGAGTTTGTTTGTTCCATAATCTGACTGTTCTCTTATTTAGGAATCATAAGGAGGAAACAGTTAAGTGGAAATTGCCTGCCTGTAGCCATTAGTCTGTGAGAGTGAAATATCCATTAACATTTAAGGGATTAAGGGATCCCCTTCTGGAGACCACCATCTGACCAGCATAGCAGACTGCTCGAACATGTTACTGAAGGAACCACAGCAGAGTCACTAAAAGGACTCAGAGCAGGATGTGAGTCCTTACCCACAATCCACTTTGCTGCTACAGACAGTCAGCCAGCTGAACTGGAGCCCAGAGGCCTAGACTACCACAGTGTCATCTATTGTTACACGTCAGAACATTACGTAACCCGCAGCATTAAACAATGTTAATTGAAAAAAAATCTGGTAATTGAATTGACAACATTTGCCCTAAAAAGACTAATAACATATGGCAACAGATAATGTTAATTGCAGGAGGTAGATTTGTCCCTGGAGAGCATTGGCTGTAGTGCTGTAGTGCAGAGGTGAGAAGGTGAGGGGCACAAATGAGTAAAATCAAGCAACCTTAATCCCTACCCTGCCCTAACCTTTACTATAAGTAACAAAATAAAATTTAATTGCATGTACAATTCTTTTTTTTTATAATATTGAGTTTCCCCTTGTGGGGACTGGAAAAATGTCCCCACAAGGTTGTATAAACATAATACACACACACAGTCACACACACAGGCCATCCCTGGAACTGTTCATTTCCTTTTTGGCTGGAATATTTCATATATTCAACCTCTCTTGCACGGTTAGAATTTATTGGGGACATAACTCATGCAGCACGGTACTCCCGGTACCTTAAACCAACATCATTGGTTATTTTATCATTACTTTAATCACAAAGAGGGATATCTGCCTGCCTGCACGTGGGTTTGTAAATAATAATCACAGCCTGGCAAACCTGCAGCAGGTGTAGGCTGCTCTGACCTGCCGAACACTGGAAACCAGTCAGATTCATTTTATACACGAAAAAAGTAAACCTGCTCTTACAGGACTGTTTGCCTTGAGCAGGGGTCAGTTACCCCTGGAGTTCCCAATTTACTTCTGGTCCAAACAAATCGTACCCCAGCTCAAGAAACTGCAGTCTCTTCTGGGAATGAATTAAAAAATAAAGCAAATCTGAGAAGAACGTATATATATATATATATATGTATACATACACAGTGGTACCTTGTTTTGTGAGCATAATTAGTTGCGGAAACGTGCTTGTAATCCAAAGCACTCGTATATCAAAACAAATTTTCCCATAAGAATTAATGGAGACTCAGATGACTTCTTGCACAACCCTAAACTATTCATATAAAAATGATTAATACAAAATATAAAGTCAAATATATGTAAAACAAATTAACGTACACTTTACCTTTGAAAAGAATCATGGATGGTGTGAGGGAGACGAGAGACAGGAGAAAAGGAGGCTTATTTTGCAGACAGTTTGTTGATTTTCACTTTAAATAACGGAATCACTGCTATCTGTCGGCTCACTGGAATCTTTTTTTTTGTGTGACTTTAACAAGGAACCTATCCAATGACAGCTGCGTTTGTTTCCTTTTTGATTTCACGGAAATGTGGACATTACATTGTCGTTAAACAGAGTCATCGCTGGCACTGCTACGACTGAGGTGGTGCTTTTCAATTAAATTTTGACTCTATGAGTGAGGCACGCTGACCGAGACCAAGCATGGTAGACGATTACCCACAATCCCACAGCGAAACTGAGAGAGAAGAATCCCTGGCTCAGTTGTGATCACGTGACGCTCGACAGACAAAGTGTATACGTAATACTCGTATTGCAAGATCTTGCTCGGTTTCCAAGTCAAAATTTATTAAAAATCTTTGCCCGTCTTGCGAAACACTCGTAAACCGCGTTACTTGTAATCCGAGGTTCTACTGTATATAAATTTATATATATATATATATATATATACATACATAAAACAGCTCCAATCAAACATTAGCACATTAGTCAACCGAACTGGCAGAGCAATCAGACTCAGTTGCACTTAAATGCACATGCTGCGGATGTACATCCCTGGGAATATGGGATGGTGGAAAATGCACTGAAAGACAAAAACAAAGAAACAAAACTGAAACAAACCACAAGAGAAAGGAACCATCAAAGAATGAAGATAAGAAATGCTTTTTAAATGGGGTAATTCTCTCTCCAGGAGGAACAGTGAGGAACCAGGTGGCAGACAGGAGGGATAAAAGGGGGTTTTATCTGGGGCTGGGAGGGGAGTCGATACTAAGAAAATGGTGGTGGGGGGCACAAAGCAGACATTTTGGTGCAAGCACAGGAGGAGGTTTCTGATGTAGCATAATGAATCACTGAAGGGCTAGAGCTAAGAGCTGGGCTGGCTTTCAGGGTGCAGGTGTGGTTTATCCTGGGCCAAATTAAAGGGAACTCTTTCAGTGTTATATGACGACAGGAACCAAAAAACAGGCGAAAAGCATGAGCAAGCAAGGCCGATATAGCAAAGATCAAATTAACTTCTAAAAGGAGAGTAGAAAGCACGTTCTCATGGGCGTGACATAAAGCGGGAGGGGGGCCAGGGGAGCACAAACTTAGCAGCTTTAGAAACTAAACATGTCTGTTCCATGGTGTGTCATTTAGCAGGCTAGGCCCATATATCTATGATCTGAAGGTTGCTGGTTTGAATCCTGGACTCAGAAGAGTACTGACAGCTCTGCTGGTGCCTTGATAGGAAAATGGAAAATTGTCTTAGTACATATATATAGATACAGGGTCCATCCCTGCATAATGATGCTTCTTTTAATGGATAATAGTAGTCACAGTTGTACCCCCCCACGACTTCACGCAGGTATAGTGGTTCCCTGTGGCGCATTACCGACACCCCAGGACGCATGCCAGTATCGCCACAACTTCCTCTGCTCACGCCGCTGCACGTGTGGAACATTAGTGCCTCTCGGTAATTAGCGGCCCTCTCGCCGCATCCCGGAGTTCAGAACCCGAGTAAATAAGTCCATTTGTCATGCCACGGCCCCGCTAGCCAGCGCAAAGCCTGCCTATCTGAGGGTCGTCGAATTCATCAGCGCCGGTGCTGACTCACCGCCATGCATCATGCGCATAAAATAATTTACTTTTCTTAATATAACTGGCATGAGGGTCGGGCATTTCCAGACCTTTTTTGGGAGGTATTGATGGGCGCGATGTCACATCGACACTGAGAGTCACACTTCTGACCTGCATTTTTATATTTTCTAATCTATATTAAAGGCATGCAGAATGGCTCAGAATGGTTCAGAAAACCTGTTAGTCTCAGAACCTTTCTTGCATGGAGTATCCATGTGGTTTGGCAAAGCCTGCAGTCCTGCCTTCGTTTATCATTGGCCATCGGCTTTCTGAGCCTAGTAATCCAGGCGATTGATACGCCATGTCAGTATCATTCAAGGGCAAAACTGGGGAAGCTAACTAGACAGGCAAACAGGAAGTTGGGAGGCATCCTTTACAGGAACAATGGTGGTGCTGGTTAAAAGACAGTACTGATCTTCCCGCTTGCCAGTGTCACAAAGGCACAGCATGCCGAAGCAGAGAGAACCGAGCGCCTCTGTTTGCTGTTTTACTGAAAAAGTCACTTTAACCCCCCCCCCCTCTCCCAGGGTAATGACTGATCATGGGCAACGGGAGGCTTCCAAACCCGGGCCCTGTATGAATGGATGGTTTGAGTGGCGGTGAAGACTACTGCTGCTCACTTATAAAATTGCCCCCCCCCCCACACCCTGGCATGCCCCCGACTGCGCCCCGGAAACTTCCCCCCCCC
>JAABNY020000002.1:21472772-21490660 GCA_015164015.2 Brevimyrus niger | reverse complement strand
CCCCCCCACCCGCCCCCCCCCCCCCCCCCCCCCTCCTGTCAAAACAAAAACCTCCCCCCCCCCCCCCCACATACAACTGGGGATAAATCCCAGCCCGGACAGGTGCCCCCATCTCAAACCCCAATTCAGTCATGCATCTCAAGAGCATTCCACAAGATTCCACATTCGACTGTAATTAACCCAGAAGGACGTGGTCCGATTCCGTTGTCTTATATGCTGCTGTTCCCTCCCCCCCAGTATCTGGCTGCCATCGTCCTCAGAGTCAGGCTGGTCTCCGGTTTTTATTGTCAGCACTGCCGTTCCATAGCACTTTGATTTCAAGCAAATGACTGCTTTTATTTTTATTCCTGCCTATACAATCAGGTATTTACTGAGGGACTTTCTCTGAAGGGCATCACAGAAAGCTCCCCCTGAGGGTGGGAGGGTGCCAAATATTTTGAATAGCCCACTAGCGCCCTGCACCCCATCTACACTATATTGTACTACACTCATTTAAAATATTCACACTCAGGTGAGTCTTGCAGTTGCCAAGCCATAAGACAGAGAAAATGAATAACAACGGGGAAAAAGACCAGTGCCACAGACTCAGGGGACAGCACTGCATGCAGTGTCACACCTGCAGGGTTTGATTCCCACCCCTGCTCCGGGTGTGTGTGGCTTTGTGTGTTCTCATTGTCCTGTGCCCCGTGATAGACTGGCATCCTGTTCATGTTGTACCCAGACCATTGTATTGCCCGGGATAAGCACTCCTGTGACCCTGACAAGGTAATCAGTTAGAACACAGACACATTGAACTGTTTGTGTGTGTGTGTGCATGTGTGTGTGATCGCTTGGAAGTGCTCAAACGTATGACTTTATCTTGTGACCTGCTGCCCAGCCCAGAGAGCTCACGCATGTGATCACCGGAACTAGACTATCCTCATCTGGCTGGCTGTACCTTCACTGCAATGGTAACAAGGTTCAGTCTATAATTCATAACCCTCAGCACAAGCCACAAACTCTTCACGCCACTGTGGTCCGGTTGCACAGCTTCTGTATGATTTAAAAACAGGTCATTCACAGTTCCAACACGGCATTTATTTGACTTTCGCCCAGGACTGTGGCTGAACAAGCAAGTATCCCAATTCAAATATCTTATAAATATCTCTAAATGGGTCCTCCTAACCGTCTGAAGGTGGCTCTCTGCACCCCTCCTTCCCCCCTCATCAGCAGCCATGTTTGGCTGTTAAGTGATCCCTGACCTCTGCCACCGGTGTAGCGATACGGGGTGGCAAAGCTGAACTGGGACTGGATCCGCACTGACGGCTTGTTACCGTTTATAAAACACAGAAACGCTAACTAGATTGTGTTACGGAGACACTGGCAGCATGGCTTCTCGTTCCAGGGAAAGAGACGGACCAGTTAATTACGAAGCTGCGAAGAGGGGGGACGTAAGCCTTTGGTGAATAATTGTTTAGGAACATAACATTACGAGTCTTATTTTTCACGCTTTTGCATCACGATTTTGTTTCTGTAATGAAAATAGGAAAATGACAAGTAAATATGACTAGTATTATGTCAATTGTTCTGCTGGTCTTTTAATTAGTAGGAGCTATCGTATTTTAACATGGAATGGAAGGCGGGTTATGAAAACAGACCGCATGCAGACAAAGTGCCGCAGTTTTACTGCAGGGCTCTCCCGACCTCCGCACTTCATTGAAAGCGGCACATTTCGTGTTTGCAGCCCTATTTCGGTGAATTGCAGCTTGACACACTTCAGGGAAATCACTCTGCGTCCCGGATAATGCGCGGCATGGTTGGAAAGGAGCATTGTGCTGGGATCTGAGGCTGACAACTCATTTTGCCAACAGTAATGCACAGACAGACGTTTAAAATGAGACATGCACACCGTAAATGGGAGGATTTTTCACCAGTGCCAACTACTACGGCTTAAGTTAAAACAGTTCAGATAACAGAAAACAATATACCTCTAAATGAATTACAAAATGTCTGCTCTTATTAATAATCTTAATTTAAAATGCAGGCCTAGCTTTAATTCACTCCACCCGTGAATCAAGCGAAGCTTACAGAGCAGCCAACCCAGACCGATAAAAAACGCTAATAACACCAGCCTCACCGTGGGTTTTTCTAGAGATTCTGCACGGGCATTATCGCTGGCACAGCCCAGTGATCGCTAAGTTTCGCTGGTGTCGACTTGCAGATGAGTCAGATGGGAAAGCGGGTTTTGTTTCTAAATCTTTGCGAAGTAAGAGTTTATGTATTTATGATTATTAAGGAAGTCCCAATTCTTCAAATCAAGGGCTCAATTTAGACTGCAATTTTTAAGCCACAATTTGGTCCAGACCTGTTAATTCATATTTTTTGTTCTTTTTTTTTTGGAGGGGGGGATGTGAATTAAAAAACAAAAATCGGTTTTAATAATCACCAACAATCCGTAACACTACAGAGAACATTAAAGAATAATTCAATTAAAGGAATAAGCCTACTTCGCATAAACTGAATATATAACACTAAAGCATACTTATCATAAAATAACTAACTACGTTTTTGAAATATAATACTAACTGTGTGCGTTTTGTGTACAACGTGATTGCTATATGTAATATCCATTGATTATGTTCCAGCACGCCTGACTTTTATCTGGGGGGCGAATTTTTCATTATACGGGGTTGTTCGAGGAGACTCGTTAATATTCATAAGAGAAGCTGTCTGATTGGCCGGTGAACTGTGTCTAAGATATTCACATGCCAATGGTCTTACAAGGCCCAACATCCTGTTCCTCTTGCGTCTTGCTGTCACAGAAGTTCATGACTATGTTCTAAACTGCTGCAGTACAATCAGTTATTACATCCTCCATCTGTGTCTGGTTTGGCTATGTAACATCGCACTCTAAGAGGAGACTACAGAGTATAGTGCTTTGTGCGGAAAAGATCATTGGCCGTGTACTAATCGATGATGAGGAACAGGAAAAAAATTATGTCTGACCCCCTGCATCCCAGCCACTCCCTATTCTAGTGTCTTATAGAACTTGTTTGCACCATACCCAAGCACGTCATATCCATCCATTATCTATTTATTTCTTTATTAATATTGTCTACATTAGGGTTCTTCAAATCTGGACTTCGATTCCAAATCCAGGCCTTGTTTTCAGTTCTCCCAGGTAGTTAGTGTAATAATTACTGATTCTGATTGGTCAGAGGCTTCACACCTGGCTCAAAGGTAAAGGAAGGCTGGAAAATCAGCAGGACTCAGACCTTCAGGACCGTGATTTGAATAGCCTTGGTCTACATGCTTGCCTCGTCATTGCACATATCCTGTAATATTCTACTTATTTGTCCTTCTATCTTTACCTTTAGATGTCTGGTTGCATGTTTAATTTGCTGTGTCAGTGTTATGACACCACCCACACCAAAAGAAATTCCTTGTACTTCCCTATACTTGGCTATTGAAAAAGATACCGATTCTGATTTTGTTAAAGGTCTTTGGGGATAAAATTCAGAGCACCATTTGGATTTTATAAACTTTTGCCTCTGCTGCTCCAGTCATGTAATGCATAATAGCCTCACCGTCAAATGTACTTGATGGTGTAGAAATGCATTATTTCGCTTACTCCCGGTCACGGTGAAGGTACGGCAGCAGCTAATGAAGAGACGCTTAAATCTCCGCTATCTCTGGGGCGGCGGTTCCAGCCCGGTGCTGGAGAGAAACACGTATTGCCGTCAGAGGCTTCCGGGATAAAATTCAGAGCACCGTTTGTCCCCAGTGTGGGATTTTATGGGCATACGATGTCCATAGGGAATGAAGTTAAAATATGAAAAACAGTAGATGTGCAATTTCGTAACGATACTTACATCAGTCTGCATATACAGTGGATCGGATTATAGGCTACTTAAAATAGCATGCCGTATAGCCCGGTTTCTTTCCGATCGTCAGGCATGCTATTCCCGCTCGAAGCCTCCAATATTCTGTTGCCGTCAGTCACCGCAATGCCTCCACATGACATGTCAGCCCCACCCCAGCCTTTACACATCACAAAGTGTCCTATCTTTACTGTAGTGAGAGTCTGGTGCTTTTTCAACTTTGTCTGCACTATGTATCTGCTGCTGTTCTTGCACTTTGTCTCCTTCTGCATTATACATGTTTGACTGCACTTTACGCCCCTCACTGCTGTATGCACCAGAATTTCCCCCTGGGATCAATGACGTTCATCTCACCTTATTCAGGTGGAAGAAGGAGGGTGCACATAGGGGCATTGGAATTAGGGAGGGGGGAGTTAGTCTTCCCTAAGCCATTGGTTGCGCAGGTATTGTTTCCGCTAAAGGCAGGGCTCTTTGTTTAACTCCCAGCATGAAACAACAGTGTCTGATGCGGGGAATTAGCCAGTGGATGAGATCTGCTCTGTAATCCAGCAATCCTGGAAATATTAGGAACATAATGAGGCAATCGGGGAAAGGCGCTATAAAATTGCGTGGGGGAGTATGGGGCCAGTTTTCCAGTAAAAGAAAATGCGTCTAAAAGAATACAGGCAATTAACAATCAATAATGCCCCCAGAGATTCTCCACTGAAGGAAATTTAACAAGGAGAGGCAGGTTAAGTGTTTCAGTCTGCAACCCTAAGTACACATTTAGTCTGTAACAGGCCTGTCAGGTCACCTGGGATGGAGTAACCAAAGCTACCAAAGTGCCAACCGGTGCTTCTTACAAGCCGCTATAATTAGTTAATTGGTTTTCGGTGTTCGCCTGCTGTAAATGTGAAGTATAAAAAAGGTTGCATATAAGAACGATTACTGGTTCAGGACCCAAACTCATTTTAATCACCCCCCTAAAGGGCAATGATTAAGGTAAGCATTCTGTAATTGCAATTATACTGCAATTGTCTTGGGGAAGCAAAACATTAAATTAGTTAAGGGTAGTAAGTAAATTTTAATGTGACTTCTAAATGAAGAACGCACCCAATAAAATGTGTGTCTAATATAAAAAACATCAATATGAAAAAAAGATTAAAATGTTTATGGATTAGTGTGCTATTTATTTAGTAAGAAGTAAGATTCACTGGTGAACAGAATCATGTGACAGGGATTGGATGAAGGGGGGGGGGGTATTTGGGTATTTGTAATGTTAAATCGTTTGGGGGAGGGGGATTAGCAATAAAAACAATAAATGCCATAACTAGCTCTTTGGTTTTATTGCTACCCACCATTACAAATACCCAAATAACACCCCCCACCCTTTCATACAAACCCTATGGTTCTGTTCACCAGTGAACCTTTATTGCTTATTAGCTAATTTCCCTGAAGTGTATGATTGTACATTTGTATGATTTTACATTTCATGGACAAGACAGTAGCTCCTCAGTCCTTCATGTGTCTGCTTCCTCACACCAGATCTGACCAACAGTCCCAACGCAGCCCCATGTCCGCTGCAAATTAAACATGTACCCAAGCCACAAGGAGCAGCTAGTTCTGGCTGGAACACACCACAGAGGAGTAATGTACCTCGGTATAAAGTGAGTTTGAAGGCTTCCAGCTCCTGCTGTATGCGCTCATCAGGCTGCTGTCAAATGTGAAACCGCTAAAACATATAAATAATGCATGTTTCGATATGGAATATAAATAAGCAATTCAGGACTGCTTAATCGCTCACTAAAAGCCTCAGTTTGTTTTGCAAATCAGTCCTTCGCTCATTTTATTGTAGATAATGTGAAAAGTGCCAAAAACAGGAGGCCACAACATTTAATTACTGCAAGATTTTGTCGTTCTTTTTCTTCTTATTATTATTATTAATAGTAGTACTAGTAGTAGTCATAGCGGTAGTAGTAGTAATCTGTGATTGGTTGGGACCCCACCCTGGGTTATTCTCTGCTTTGTGCCTCTAGCTTACTGTATTGGCTAGAGACCCAAGCAATCGTGCATAGGACAAACAGATATGGATTGATTGATTATTATTATTAATATTAGTAGTAGTAGCTGTATTGAGGGGGCGGCATGGTGGTACAGTGGTTAGCACTGTTGCCTCACACCTCTGGGACCTGGGTTCAAGGCTCCGCCTGAGTTGCATGTGTGTGGCGTTTGCATGTTCTCCCTGTGCCGTCGTGGGGTTTCCTCCGGGTACTCCGGTTTCCTCCCACAGTCCAAAGACATGTTAAGGCTGATTGGAGTCACTAAATTGCCCATAGGTGTGCATGTGTGGGTGGCTGGTGTGTGAGTGTGCCCTGTGATAGGGTGGCCCCCTGTCCAGGGTTGTTCCCTGCCTCGTGCCTGTTGCTTCCGGGATAGGCTCCGGACCCCCCGCGACCCAGTAGGATAAGCGGTTTGGAAAATGGATGGATGGATAGTAGCTGTAGTGAGTTGTATCAGTGTCTCGTTGTGCTTGCTGGGTGAGGTGCTGTGTGTGGAGCCCCTACAAGACTCAGGAGAGATTCCCATCCAACTCCAAGTGGGTGGGGGCTGAAGGAGGACAATGCTGGGTAGGCTGTTCAGAAAACGCCACCAAATAAGTCCTGTGCTGGAAACAGTGAAGCATCATAATATGGGAAATGGCTTTGGATTCTGCAGTCCACTGTCCTTCAGCAAACCCATTCTACATCATTTGAGGAGAGCACGGAGCGATTACTATCCACTGAACATTGATGGATCCACTGTGGAGCTCATCAAGCGCACCGAATTCATCAGTGTTCAACTGGCGGGGAACCTCTCCTGGTCCCTCAACACCATCTCCATAACCAGGGAAGCCCAGCAGCATCTCTACTTTCTGCAATAGCTGAGGAGAACCCGTCTCCCACCCCCCATTCTCACCACCTTCTGCAGAGGGACTATCGAGAGCATCCTGAGCAGCTGCTTTACTGTCTGGTATGGAAACTGCACCGTATCGGACCACATGACCATACAGTGGATAGTGAGAACAGCAGAGATCATTGGAGCCTCTCTTCCTTCTATTACAGACACCTATCACACCCACTGCATCCACAATGCCACCAGCATTATGGAGGACCCCACACACCCCTCACACACACTCGTCACCCTCCTGCCTTCTGGCACACACACACACACACAAACACACACACACAAACACACACACACGTACCTCTATGCACTTCATTAACTCAATAAATTTTTGCACAACCCATTGCACTGTTGCACTTTACACTTTAGACTGTCTTACCCATTCCTGTCTCTTCCATTTCCTCTATTGCACTGTTCTTGCAGTGTTTGCACATTTTGCACTTTTGCACTTTATGTAGTCCTGTGTTGATACAGTGTTATATGTAGCACCATGGTCCTGGAGGAACGTGTCTCGTTTTACTATGTACTGTTTTGCTGTATATGGTTGAAATGACAATAAAAGCCACTTGACTTGACTTGATCTACATCATTCTTTTTGATAAGAAAATGTGCATCTTGTATAACGAAGGCTCATATTTGAAACTAACCTTGCAAGTGCTGGAGTCGTATTAAAGTACATTTACATTTATTTAGTACAGACATTCATCCAAGGTAACATACGTTTTTTGAGAAAGTAGGGTCAGACATTTCCTGGGGTGTCGTGGGCCTTGTTCAGGGGTCCAACAGAGAGTCCTCTCTGCTCACTCTGGGATCTGAGCCAAGGACCTTCTGATCACAGGCACAGCACCCCCTAACTATGCAATTTTATATTCTCTCTTCTCCTTTCAGTGGAGTCTATTCATAGCCAATCAAAATGAGAAATACATGATTAAACTAGCCTGTGGCTGACAGCCTTTCCGAAGAGTGATATAATTAGTTTTGCAAGTGGCTAATCTGTTGAGGGACACAGAACTGCCACTCTAAATTGTTAGGGGCCCAGTTTCTTTATGTGTAATTGAATTTTAATTTTCTTATAAGTATTTAGCATTTAAACTTTTTTAAACTTTCTTATTATTGCTTAAGGTCTCAATTTCCACGATAGGCAGACTGGAGTTTGGCCTAATTTTATTTTGTTACACATCCCTGTAGACAGTGGCAATGTTAATTTCTTTAAAAAAAGCACTTTTCTACAATCGAGCCAGACTTCATTGTTCAGAGTCAAATCCTCCGTTCGTGTTTCCTATAGAAAAAGGTGCTTTGAAGTGAACTGCTCACAGCAGTATTGATTGACTGAGTATAAATGAGTGACTGGCATAGACACTGAACCCACCTGGAGGCAGGAAAGTGTGCATCAGATTCCTCTGTTTGTTCCCTAAGGTGGGAGTGGTGTGTGGCTCAGCAGGTTAGGTTGCTATACTCATGATCAGACGGTCACCAGTTCTAATCCCAGGACTGGCACAATGATTTTACTGTTGGGGTCTTTGAACAAAGCCCTTAACCTCCAATTGCTCCAGAGACTATCTGACCATAATTTCTCAATCATATATCCCATTGTATCTGCTAACTCTAATGCTAAATGTGCACTGCTGTAGACATTAAGAACAGAGCTGAAAATGGGTTTCCTATGTGCTATTTGAGCTCAAGTGGAGGTATCATATCTGCTATGGTCCTGTGAACAGCTCAGTAAGGAGAACGAGCCTAACACATTGATAAAATTAGAATTAGGTGATCAGTGATGACACACCACAGCACACAGTGCATAACAACAAAATATGTCCTCTGCATTTGACCCATGTGTGACATAGCAGGGGGCAGCTAATTCAGCACCCAGGTCTGTAGGTCTTACTGTAATTCAGCTGTACTGCTAATGCAGGGTTGGCGAACTTGATCCATGAGCCACAGTGGGTGCAGATTCTTGGGGTGACCTATCAATTACCCAGTAATACAGCAGTGGATCTTAACTCCCACTATTGGCTGATTAACATCCCAAAAACCAGTACTCAGAGTGGCTCTCCATGGATCAGGTTCACCACCCCTGCGCTAGTGATTTAGAAAAAGCAACCTTCTCAAGGTATTTCTGACACTAAGTTAATGTATCGCAGAGCTTGGGCCGATATAGTCCAGCTTAAATGTTTATCTCATTTGCATTTGCTTAATCAGCAGGCACTTTTGTCCAAGTGAGGCAGACAATCTATCATAGACGTATCACGGTCAGGGAGCCAGTGTAGGTGCCAGTGCTGCTGGACTGAGCTTCCAGTGACCAGTGCAGGATAGTTATGGAAACAAGAGCTAAATGACACACCATTAGAAACACCAATCTAGGCAGATAAATAACATCAGGATCATCTATAGCAGGAGCAACAACCCAAGACACATTAAATGTATATGCAAATGCTTGTATTCACGCAACAGTATGTTTCTACATACATGATATACTTTCCTTTTGCTGCAATGTACCCAACAATAATAAATATAATATTATAAATAAATTATATTTTTCTGGGAAATCTACATAGAAAAAACAAAAAAGTAGTGAACAGGAGGCTTTTTTTGCTTTACTGTATGTGGCTAATTCTGTCTCACTAAGTGGAAATTATTCCAATCGGTTGATCTCAGAAGCTTTTACCCACCACGGCTGCGGCAGCAGCTGTTTCTAAACTCGTCGCTCTTCCGGAGCATTCCCTGGGCTCTATTTGTGAGCGTTATTTTTTTTTTTAACTGCGTTGTGAGCATAGAACACACTATTCCAGAGAGGTTTCAAATGAAACTTAAAATAAGTGCTTCAGGTCCATGAAAGAGAACTGGACCTCATAAGGCAAGTCGGAGTTAAACCTCCTACATATTCCTGCCGCTTCTGATTAAAATCATACATGAAATACCAGCAGGGTGGCATGACATCTCAGTGGGTGACATTCTCCTCCTAGCCCCCAGCTTGGTGTGTCCTCTGTGCGTGTGTGTTTGCATGTTTTCCTCGTGCTTGCTTATCTTCAAAAGAGACCCCCCCCCCATCCCATAATCCATAGATATACAGATGTGTGAATGCACCCAGAGTGTATTACTGTGTGAGCCTGTGTGCGAGAAGTAGACTGCAGTAGAAGAGTACTTGCAGTAGACTGTCATCCTGTCCAGCTTGAATCCCAAGCCCCCTGGTCCAGGCTCCCAGCCCACCCACACTCCCAGGGTAAGATTTTGCAGAAGATGAGGAGATGACTGGATTAAACAACGCAAACTTCACCTGATATAAAAAATAAACACAGGGGAGAGATTTAGATGTTTACTTATATTGGCAACAGCGAATGCCTCGTTCATGACTCGGCTAAGATCCGCGGAACTCATTGTGGTGCCATTTGTGGGGGCTCACACATCATTTCAGGGACTGGAATCGATACGGACGGGCAGGACGGTGGAGCGATTCTGCTCCAAGCGGCACGCGGCTCGGCATGCAAGGCAGCCCTGCGTGGTATGGCGCGGCTCCCCTGACGAGAGCCCCATAGATTTATGCCGCTACCCACTCTGATTGCCAGGACAGCATTTATATTCTCTCGGAAGCCCGAATCTGTGAAGAGCACGGCGTGAAAAAGAGGCTCTGCGGTTAATGGAGGAA
This sequence comes from Brevimyrus niger, assembly GCA_015164015.2. Lineage (NCBI taxonomy): Eukaryota > Metazoa > Chordata > Actinopteri > Osteoglossiformes > Mormyridae > Brevimyrus > Brevimyrus niger. The sequence continues at coordinate 21,480,235 of JAABNY020000002.1, read as the reverse complement.
TCAACGAGGGCAGATGAAGTCTTACCGCCGATCTCTGATGGGAAGGAGGGAATGTACAAGGCCTGGATGGAGAGGGCCACATCTATCTGAATTAGGCTGTACTCAGTCTCTAAAGCAGCATTGCCTCAATCTTAAATGAAAGGACGCTTTATTTGCCATTTCTATACATATATAGATACCTTGAAATACTTCTTTCATGTATGGTATCATGCTCCCCATTGAAATAGATACACACATATAGAGGTGAGCAAAGTTTGGGCCGGGCCATGCAGCCAGTGTCACTGGGTTAAAGAGCTCACTTAAGTGCCCAACAGAAACGTACAAAGGGATATGACCTGCTGCTCTTCCGATCACAAGCATGGAGTCCTTAAGCCACTGAGCCACACATCACGACACATAACTGTGAATTGTAGTAGATTTAAACTGACCACTAATGGGATATTAGTATGTGCAACAGTCCTATAAAGTACTGAGCAGTGCTATTTACAGCACAGAAATAACAGAAAATAAAGATTCAGTGGTGACATGGAGACAGCGAGGGGAAATTAAGCAGGCAGGGGTCCGGTTTAAAGGCAATTTTACACATTATTGCTGTGTGATTTCCCAATTACATCACATCGCAGGAATCGCTGTGAGGCCCATACATATGGTAACAAACAGTTCATTTGTGTGAAAGTGGCCATTTTTAAACATTTTCAGGCTGGACTTGTATAATGTTTGATGTTTACAAAAAGCACACCGCTCACTACGTTCACTTCATTTAAATGGCTAACAGCGCTTAATAAATTATTCTTTGTCATTCAGGATACTGACGCTGCGTAATAGCGGACCGTTGAGCTCCATCCACGCTGAACACACTCAGAGGCGTTAGTTGAGAGTGTAACTATGCCCCCCCCCCTGTAAATTATTCATGGATTTCCTTGTGCACACGTATGCCGCTCTGAATAGGTGCCGATAGACTCAGACTTTATTCAATCTGTTCAGATGGCTCAGGATTTTCCGGTGCCGTCGTCCGATGGACTCCTCTCTGCGGAGCGTATTATCTGAGACAGATCGGGGCCGGAAAGCCCTACTTCACGTTCGTTCCTATGTGGCGGATCAGGGAATTATACTCCCCTCTGACACTGGGGTTCTGCTGTGTGGATTCTGCGGCGGATGAACCATTGGGCACAACCCCAAAGAGGACCCACAGGGCGCTGCCATCTGTCCAGGTAAACTTCTGATTGAGGCTGAGATGTCACTGTTTTACCTAAAGGCTTGGGGGCCCATAGCGACGCCCCTAATTTACTTCCTTGTCTCTTTTCCAGGTTACGGCGACCTTGACTGTCACCTGCCACCTTTCGCTGACTCAGGCGCTGAATTCGATGGCTTCCACGGGTCCCGTTGCTCTCCCTCTGCGAGGCAAAGCCGCACGGCCGAATCGGTGACCGTGAACTGCCCTTCTGCGGCTGAGCCGACAGGTATACGTGTCCGCCAGCGCCCCCCGATGGGTGCTCGGGTCATCCTGACTGTAACTCCATAAGTGCTTTTCGAAAAGGGACGGACGGTGTAACCGAATGTGTCACGAGGAAGGATTTGGAGGTGATAACTTCGTAAAACCCTCCTCTCAGTTTCCCATTACCTACCATCTTGTTGGCCTAAGCCCTGTACAGTGCGGTTTGATAGCCGGTTGCTCTCTCTGCATGTCCCATGCCGTCCTGGGGATGCCCCCCCCCCCGAGGCTGGGAATAGCACCCAGTGCATGCTCCTCGACATGCGGGCACTTCCCTGGAAGTTTCTACGATGACGACTGCTGTTTTGTGGCTGTGGCTTTATCCCCCCACCCACGGAACAGTGTTAACACCCATTGACAGAGCCATTACGATTGGCTGTTATGGCTCATAGCATGGCGTCTGCTTCCTGTCAGACCTGTGATGGGAATCTCCTCTAAAGCTCATCAAGGTAATACCCTGTTATGGCAGCTACACAACTGCACATAATTAATAGCGGCGACACACACACACACACACACACACACACACCCTCCCGGCTCGGATGCGAATGCTGTTCAAGAAGGTGAGGCTGCTAAGAACAGAGGATTTCCTTTAATTACCAAGTTTCACCATGCCTGTCACTGATTCAGAGCATCGTGACAGCCCAGTGCACCTGGGCAGGGAGTCGTTTCAAAAGTAAATGCGACGGAGAGCTCCACCACTTCCATGAAGAATGCGACCGCGCCCCTCTTCCTATCCCTCTGCTTTGATGAAACGCTCCTTATCGGCACCGACGCAGTGAGAGTCTCGCCGACCAGCCGAGCAATCATTTTATAATAACAGATCTGCCCGATCAAGGCACCAACTTTAAATGTCCTTCATTCAATTAAAATCAGAAAAAAAACAGTATCCTGAGGATATCTTCGTTTTGATAATTAACAGGAATAAAAAGAAAATGATAGACCACGGCTAAAGAAAGTTATAGTAGTTTAGCAGTCTGAAATGGCAGGGCCGGCTGCAGCAACAGGTAGTGCAGTGCTGAGGTGTGACATGCGGGACGTAAGCGTGCCGTAAATTCAGTAGTGATGATTTCTGTTGTCCTATATTCATGGCTTGGTGGGGAAATGATGGGGGGGGGGGGGGGGCGTGGCTGGGAAACACTTGAGGACAAAGAGACACCCTAGGCAAGCTCAACTCCCCCCCGTTAGACACAAAGTGAAATGGTTTTGAAAAAAACGAATGAATGCTACATTTATTTATCGGTTTTCAAGACACTCAAAGCGCTTTTACTGAACCATTGGGGAGCCACTTCAACCACCACCACTGTGTAGCACCCGCCTGGATGATGCAATACCAATTATTCCTCACCAGTATGCCCACCACAAAATAGCTAAGGAGAGAATTCGCCAATTAGATACAGGGGATGATTAGGAGGCTGGATTTGATAGGCCCACAGGGTCTTGGCCAGGATATCAGGGTACCACTCCTACTCCCTGCCCAGGGATCTTTTACGACCTCAGAGAGTCAGGACTTCGGCTTTGTGTCTCGTCCAAAGGACAGCACCTTTTTTACAGCACAGTGTCTCTGCACACAGACCACAGGATAGGTGAACCTGTTGGCCGCACCAGCACCTCTTCCAGCAGCTACTTGCTTAGTCACCGCCCCCTCAGAAGATGGCACCTTAGGCGGCTGCCTGTCTCACCTTTCAGGTTGACTGGCACTGCCTGAGGATCTGCAACCCATCAGCCCCCATTGTGTCAATCTGTGAGGTTTAGGTGAGACATATTGTTAAAGTGCTAGTTGCTGGTCTGACGATGGCGTTCACCTTCCATGGAGCCTGGGCCTGCAGCCCCACAATGGCACGGTGGTTAATGGGGGCGATGCGAGAGCATTGATGCAGTGGGACACCTGTTTTGGCACATTACAGGATGGAGTGTGGAGCTCTGAGGTGCTCCGAGTTATTTACAGGGGGGGGACATGATACCACGTCACGATGCAGGTCAGATATGAATGAATAAGTAAATGCACCATAGCTAGACCACCATAATGGCTAACTAGTGCTTCTAGCCAATCACAGCTCCACATAGGTAGTGTAATTGGACTGGGGAGTAATGGCACTCGTTAACGAGACCAGGGCGAAACTGGGATGAGTCTGTGTATGTTGGCTACTGTTTTCTAAAGCCACAGTCTGCTTGGTCGCCCCGGGTTATGGCTAATTAGCATGCATTTGCCACGTCAGAACCCTCACATGCACGGGGATTTGAACTTCAGCACATGGAAAATCCACAGTGAAGACGCACAGCGGACATCTTTGGAGGTGAACATACTGCTCATTTTTTGGGAAGGTTGATTGCTGGCAAAAAGATTTTAGGATGGAGATTAATCCTCTACTTGAGTAACTGCCATTTTTAAACTACAACCAGAACCCTCCCTGGCTAAAGAAGCAAGGAATAGTCAGAAGTTTCTGGGTAATTAGCATCTGAACAACAGGTACCTGAAGCCCCAGGTGAGTAGAAGTTCCCATGGAACGAAAGTTTTCCAGAAGTGCAGTTAGCCAGCAAAAAAAAAACTTTCTTTGATAGTGATTGGACAGAACAGCTTTGGAACAAAGAAGGCGGGATTATCTTGTGCTACCATTCGCTGACAAGCTTAATCCACTTAGCTATTTTTTTGAATCCTGCTGGTGCAAAACCAGCAGTGATTGACGGTATGTGGTAATCCCGCCCCTCGCGGCTGCAGACAGACACCCCTTGCCTCCGTCTGTGTTGGATGACAGGAGAAGGTACATGCCGATTAGCCTGCTGAGTCACATGTTACAGACAAAAGTAGAACCATGTGTTGGTACCGTGGTAAAGCCATCGAGTCACGGCCACGCTCACGGTGCTCCTGAGATAACAGGCTTTGATGGGAGAGCGGATGTGGTATTTCTGTGCTTGTTCCCATTAGATGCCCGGCTTAAAGACGACAGCATCCCATCACTTCCCTGTAATACCACTCTGACCCTCGACGGCGCTTGAATCCTTCAATCCATCAGCAGCATCTTAAATAACGTTCCCGGCTGGGCTGCAAGGATCAGAGGGCGGTTTGATCTCCAAGCTCGGTTACGGAATTTCTGCGTCTTCCCCAGAGCAGTTTGGTACCCACCCATAATGTCCAGAAGCTGGACACCTTCAAGACTTTGCCCTCTGACCTTTTAGTCACATGACCAGCTTTGTAATTAAACCATTCTGATGTTTTATTTAATGAGATCCATTTGTATTGTCATGAGTTCTTTTCTCAGGGGTCCAAGAGCAGATCCCCAATTGAAACCATGAGGTCAAAAATAGCCTTAATCATTAATTATTTGGGTACTTAATCACTATGCTGCGGACGTTTTCTAAATGTGTTTACTCTTGTTCATTCTAGGCTTCTTTTCCAGTGGCGTCCTGAGCGTGTAAATTGCCGGCTGACTTTAAGAATAATGACTTTCGGTAATTCGGTTAATTGCGAATGGGAGCGCCCTGCTAAGCTTGCATCCCAAACGGATCTCAAGGTCTATGAACAGAAGAGGGTCAGATAGACAGTCAAGGACCTTTCTGGAAAATGCTGTTTATTCTGGGTATTTTCTGCTCAAGATCCTTTATTTGCCTTTGGTACATCAGAACATGTGACCTCTTACTCGCACCATCCATGGAAGTAACAGGATTAGACAGCACAAAATGAAACAAAGGCACTCACCAGACATCAAAGCAGACATACAACTAGGATCTGCAAAGGTACGCATTTATGGGATAAATATGAAGTAAACTTAAGAAACTGCCTAAGGAGAAAATATGGCTGAATAAAGTATAAATATGTGGAAGAAAAACGTAAAAATAAATAAAATAAATGGCTGAAACAATATTTTCGATTTATAGATATTGAAAACGCGTCTACCGTTCTCTGACTCTCTGACTCTTAAATGCAAAGCGAGTGCTCGCTGATGCAGAGGTAATCATAGCGGAGCGTGAGTCATTATTTCTTTAATTGCCCCCTCTTTTGGGGCAGAGACAGCCTCTATTACGTTGTGTTGATCGCTGGAAATTTTCAAGTCAGAGGTGTCACGCTAATTTAATTAGCTCCTCCGAAGCTGGGGGCAGCGGGGGAGGGACGCCAGCAAAATTATTTAATTGACTTCCAAGAAGAATCCGACTAAGAGGAGGAAAGACTGAACTGATATATGGCCCCGAAACTCAATTTATACAGAGTACAGCAACAGCATTGGGCTTGCGGCACAGGGTACAACCTTCTCAGTGCTAACGTTAGTGCTCTAAGAAACCAGAGATAGTTTTTTTTTATGTTATAGGCAGTTATTTGGTCAGTAATGTTTATGTTTGCTTGTTTATTTTTGGTAATAGGCCTACAGTATGTCTTGGCGTTTTCTAGGATATTTAGTCTTAATTATGAGAATTAAATTTTTTTGTTGCTGAATTTCTGCAGCCTGGGCAGTAATTTTCCCAGCATTCTGTATACTATTACTGTTTATTGTCATTTATTATTTTTTGTAAATTAATGTTTAAATGTCTTTCACTGTCTAAATATGTCATGGTTATAATTTTAGCTTTACCTCTGCTGTTCCTTGTGGCGTCCCTGTGAAGAGCAAAAAGCCCAAAGCAGAGAAGCGCCGGCACACGTCTCCATCATTTTCTGCAGGAAGAGGCTGGGAGGCCGCAGTCCATCTGAACTGACGAGGAGAGGTACTGTAATGATCGTCGCTTGGAGATGTTCTCCTAATCTCTGCTCCGCTTGATCTAACGAGGCTGGGCTGTTTCATCTCAGTATTCTCAGTGTATGTTATCCAACAAAAAAATGGGACATCCTCAAAAGTACGTATCCCCAAAGTCTGCCACGATGCGGTTCCGGCAACTCGGTCATTCTTCCTTGAAATGCCCTAGAAAATGTTGTGTAATGAACGGGGGGACCTGATGAGTGATACCTCTGTATTATTATTGTGTTATTGTTCTAACAAAATATATTGTTGTGTATATTTTTGTAGAAAAAAAAGACCTGAAATGGGGGCTTTGGAAGCTAAAGTTTTTAGGCTTCCCTTGAGTTTTTTCTTAACTCATTTCCCATTGGCTGATTTATTACTTCCTGTTGGAAAAACGCAGACTGTGATTGGTATAGAGCTCTAGTCCCACCCACTGTCTTTCAAAGACTCATTAATCACATGACTACCACTGTTTGAAAGGGGAAGGTAGGGAAAGGTCACTCGTATTCACCATCAAGGAGTCAGTTTGAGTGAGAACATTTGAATGTCAGCACAATAACTTCCTCCAAGGATAGGAAGTGTCTCTTGGAGCCATCTGCTTTGCCATTGGCTTAGGTGAGCTGCTCTACTTCGGAAACTAAGCAAAGTTTATTAATAAATATTGGCCAGTGGGTAGATTTCCAGACTAGTTCAAGTAACACAGTTTTGTAAAAGCTGCTATTACTGGCCGGTAACGTGGGACATGAGTTATGAATGGATTCTGTGGAGAGCTGATCTCCAAAGGCCTCAATCCTGTAAGTCTGTAAGTCTTGAGAATGTGGTCCTTAGCAGGCCTGGGCGAGCTGAGGTAACCAGCTACGCTCGCCTGAATTGCCTGTACCTGGGAGATGTGACACAGTGTTTTATGTACGGAGTAATCAAACGGAATCTGCCTTGAATGCCTCTGTGAAATCAGTGAGATGGGGCTTGAAAAGTGAGACAAAACGACCTTTTTGGTTTATTTTTCACCACATTCTCTGGCTTTAATATGACAGTCATTTGGGGTGATGTCTAGGGCATGTTGCATGTCAGTTTTAAGCAACGAATAGCGAAACCTGATGATGCCTATGAAGTGTCATTATTTATGCTTTTCTTATGTGGGTGATTTGGGGTGAAGAGGCTTTCAGACCTGGGCAGCTTGTGTCATGCAGGCACACGATAGCAAGTGACAGCAGACACATGTTAGTATCACAGAGACAGAACGATGGACACATGCCGCAGGG
>JAABNY020000002.1:21401107-21418712 GCA_015164015.2 Brevimyrus niger | reverse complement strand
CTCGGAGACGGGCCCCCAGGCCCCCCACTGCCACGCTCGGAGACTGGCCCCCAGGACCCCCACTGCCACGCTCGGAGACTGGCCCCCAAGACCCCCACTGCCACGCTCGGAGACTGGCCCCCAGGACCCCCACTGCCACGCTTGGAGACTGGCCCCCAGGACCCCCACTGTCCGCTCTCTTCCAGAATTATGTCCATGTGCTTTCAGAAGGTGCAGGCAGCTGCCTTTCATCATTTAAAGGTCTGCAATTTGACAGCAAGTCTCGCGCTCTGCCATTATTGTTATTACTATTACTATTATTATTATTAGAGAGTTTTCAGCAGTTTCACGGCTTCCCAGCAACACTAATCAAACCCTTCTGAAAAGGTTACGTCCAAAGAGCATAAACAGGCCTACAAACATTTTTTGGCATGGTAGTCTACTGCGGTCTCTGATGGAGACAGGCCAAAGGGAATTCATTACCATTCACGAGGGCACCCCCACAAAATAGCCTGAACCTCAACCACCGTTTCGAAAAGTTTCAACCTGGCAGCTGAAGAAGTAACCACCAATAGCAATCAACAATACTGGCGTGTGGCCAATAGAAAGCAGGGATGCTGCCAGGCAATGGCTGAAATAAGGCGGCTCAATTGATTGGTCAGCAGAAAATCTGGAGCAGTAAAGTTTGCAGTAGTTACGTGCATCATTCTCCTTTTAAACAGAAAGCCACAATAAGGCTGCATATTATGCATGCATATGACCATATTTTTAAAATTGCTTTTTCATGTACTGTTTGAGGCATTCCATGATACTTATGAGAGAACAGGTGTAGGGAGGCTGTGTCCATTTGTCAGAGTGTGTTGGGGTGTTTCATTGCTTTGGTTTGTTTGTAGTTCACATGAGGCATTTTACCCAAAGAAAGGTGAAAGCTAAAGCTCCTTCTGGGAGCCCATTACAATGCCAGCTCCCTGTCTCTGTATAGATACATACATCCACAGCACCTCGAAAATGAGACAGGAAGCATATGGCTCTTTTTTATCACTGTTCTTTGCCTCAGATTCTCGTCCTGCGCACAGCCATAGAGGAGAGCATAGAGGGGAAATGTACACTGCAGTGTATTTTTTTTTGTTTTTGTTTTGCTTTCTTTTTAGCTTTCTTATAAGACAAGTTGAGCAGCGGAGGTATATTTTCAGATGCGCTGCCGTCTCTCCTTTCAGGAATTTCTTTCATTTCTTCCCCAAAGCTTGTCTTGGCTTCTCTGTACCGCTGCTTCTTGTTTGGTTGCCTAATTAGAGCATTAGAGCACATTGCAGTCTTCAGCCACAGACTGATGCAAAAATAAAATTAATAGAAATATATATATGCACACACACACACACACACACACACACACACACACACACACACACACACACAACAAAATTGAGCCTACATGTGATGCATGAAGAAGGGGGAGGGGTGTGAGGTCCAGGCCCATCCACATCCAGCCACAGCAAAATGACACCCCAAGTGACTGACATTACACCCACCTGTTTGGGTACACCGGTTTGGTTTACTTAGCAGGCAAAGTGCTGATGTGGTGGATGGATGGATACCTTAGCATTATGGCCAGACAGGAGGTTTGGATTGGCTAGGGGTTGGGTGGGGCACTGTGTGGCTCGCGGGGTTAGGATGTCATGCCTATCATGAGAAGGTCATCAGATCAGGGTCAGCAGAGTAGAGTAATTGCACCATCAGACCCTTCAACCCCCCAGTTGTTCCAGAGACTGACTCTGTTCTGTCACTTGTATGTCACTAAAAAATGAAGTAAACTACAGGTATATGGACAAAAGTATTTGGACACCTTGCCATTACACCACAGGAACACCCCACTCTAAATCCATGGGCATCAGTATGGATTCGGTCCCCCCTTTACAGCTATAACAGCTTCCACTCTTCTTGGAAGGATTTCCACAAGTCTATGGAGTGTGTCTGTGGTCAGTTTTTGCCTGTTTACCCAGAAGAGCTTTTGTAAGGTCAGGCATTGATGTTAGGTATGAAGGTCTGGCTCACAATCTCTGTTTTAGTTCATCCCAAAGGTATTTGATGGGGTTGAGGTCAGGGCTCTGTGCAGGTCAGTCAAGTTCTTCCACACCAAACAAATCTAACTATGTCTTTATGGACCTTGCTTTATGCACTGGGGCACAGTCATGTTGCAAGAGAAAAGGGCTTTCCCCAAACTGTTCCCACAAAATTGGAAGCATAGAACTAAAATATCTTATTATGCTGATGCATTTTAAGTTCCCTTCACTGGAATTAAGGGGGCCAAACCATACCCTGAAATATCAACCCCATACCATTATCCCTCCTCCACCAAACATTACAGTTGGCAAAATGCAGTCAGACAGGTAACGTTCTCCTGGCATCTGCCAAACTCAAACTCATCCGTCAGACAGCCAGTCAGAGAAGCTTGATTCGTCACTCCACAGAACATGTTTCCACTCCTCCAGTGTCCAATGACAGCATGCTTTACACTGCTCCATCCGACACTTGGCATTGTATTTGCGGTGTGGCTTGCATGCAGCTCCTCGGCCATGGAAGCCCATTCCACGAAGCTCCCGGCTCACAGTTTTTATGCTGGTGTCAATGTCAGAGGAAATTTGGAACTCTGCAGTTATTCAGTAAACATTGTGTTGACGACTTTTACGCACTACACACATCAGCACTTGGCGACCCCACTCTGTTACTTTTAGCGGTTTGCTACTTTGTGGCTGAGTTTCTGCTCTTTCTAATTGCTTCCATTTGCAATAATAGCACTTTCAGTTGACCATGGAATATCTAGCTGGAATGGGCCGTATTATTGTAAAGGTGGCATCCTATGACTGTTCCAGGCTTGGATTCATTGAGCTCTTCAGAACAACCCATTCTGTCAGAAATGTTTGTAAACCTGCCTGCATGGCTGGCTGCTCGATTGGGTCTGAATTAAACTCCTGGATTCCTGAATTCAATGATTAAGAGGTATGTCCATATAGTGTATAAAAATGTCTGTTTTATCTAAAAAATGTCCCAGTTATTTAAATCACTTCGGTTCTATGGCCTGTATTAGCCGTTTGTCACTGGGTTGTTGCTCGATTGCTTGTCTCTAGTAGCTCCACGATTTGGTCCCTATGGGAAAAGTGGCCACAGGTGTGAATGTACCATGCTGCACTTCTGTAACTTTAAGCTAATTATAACCATACGCTGTTAGCAAGCAATCTCGGTGTCAAACATACAAGAGCCATGTTTAAATCCAGGGCTTGCACCCTCTGGATGTTCTGCGCTGTTTTGAAATGCAATTTCTCATTTCTCTCGCTGTCCATCATGCATACATTTCTCCTCCTCCACTCGATGTTCAAAAGCCGTTTGAGAAAACGGCGGAGCCGGGGAGAGATGGATTAACACCTCGTGGCCCTGACTGGCCACTGACTCCGAGGTCACTTTCAGACTCTTTTTCTGGGTGCCCGTCCTCTCCATTCAGGCGCCCGGCCGCCCGGTCCGCCGTGCCGCTTCACCAAACGCCGCCATGCTCCATTGCCTCCATTGCAGGCGAAATTCCGGCAGCTCAAATGTAACCTCCAAAAAAATCAATAGGATGAAGTAAATCTGACCCGCTTTGCTGCAGTTCACTGAGGCTTCAGGACCAATACGCTGAGAATATATTACCCAGCAAAATATATCCACGCGTGTAGCTGGGCAACAAGATAGAACAAATGAGTGTTAAATCAATCATCCCCTCCACCTGCAGGTAATTTATGGAGTTTGGGCTCAAACAGAATCAGCGTTTGCCATGTTTGTTCTTTAAATACTCCCGGTGCCATTAAGCACACAGTAAAACAGACATATTTCTCCCAGTTATCCCACCCAGTACAGCGTGACCAGTTCTTCTAAGAAACGTACTGGGCTCCCCTTCTTTTGCCCACGGACTGATTCATGATTCATGATTCATTTACACGTGGGGACTGGAGGGATGAAATATTAAAGGTGTGTTCAACAGCTGTACCTTGGGATGAGGGATGGGGGATTGGGGATATGAAATGCAATATGTTATTATGATCTGTTTGCTGGCCAAAGTCATAAATGCATGGATCCTCCCCGCCGGGGTCCATTACTGCCAGCATGGTGGTGGTGGTGGTGGTGGGGGGGGGGGTCTGTACTCGAGAGACTCACAAGATGGCACTGCGTGTCAGCTTGGGGGAGAAGTGGAGGGGTTGGCTCAAGCTGATACCAGTGTCAAGAGAAATTGTCGCCTGTCGTGTTCCGTGAGTGAGGTACTCGCATATTCAGGCAGACTTCAAAAAAACAGAAAGTACAGTGACTCTACCAGGGCCTCAGCAGAGTTGAACATTTTGATAAAAAGTACAGTGACTCAACAGACACAGAAAGGCTGACTCATGGAAAGTTCAGTGACATTGGCAATGATTCCACAGAGAAAAACTGCTAAAGTGCAGTGACTCTGACAGTGACTCAACAGAGACAAAAATTTGAATGATGAAAATTGCAGTGACTCTGCCAGTGAACTCAGGCAAACAAAATGATCCATACAACATGAATCTGGCAATAATTCAACACAGACAAAAACTCTGACTCATGAAAAGTGAAGTGATTCTGGCAAGAACTTCATACCTGTCATACATATAGCTGATGTTGTGACTCTACCAGTAATTAAGGGACTACATTGAACGTTCTTAATGATGGAGCTTGCAGTGACTCTGCTGTTGGACACTGTCATTCTAAGAACCTAACAGGCGTTGCCATAGTAACACAGCTAACTACCATACACATCACTATAGTAACACCCCACCACTTGCTCTGAATATCTGTGACAATGTTTTTCTTCTATAGATGTGCTCTTCATTAGGAAAGCAGAAGGATGCTTAATATAGGCAGAACAGCACTGTGACTAATTAGCCGTAATGTGGCACTATGAACACCGGGGGCCTCCTGGACATTGTGTTTCCTGATAAGCAAACAAAACTCAGACGAAAACATCCCCTTTTCAGCCGCATACCTGTTAATGGCCTGTTGGTTATTCAGCTATACAGCTCATTTCATGGCTGTTTTTTATTACGTCTGCTTTTAATCATGCAGTCACACTATCACACAGACACACATACACACACGGACACTCAAGTTAACCTGTATTAATATTGAGCAGTTTGATTATTACGCAGCGTGTAAATTCTCCCATGCTGCCCTGTTTTGCATGCTACAGCTGCTCACTGTGGTGAGGTAATTCAGTGCGAGTTCCTCGTGCGATCACGCCCACATTTGGCGGGGCCGCGCTCTCAATGTGCCGTGCTGTTCTGTTACGGATACGTCCATTTCCAAGGACGCGGCCTCCTCTCTGGCGACACAATAAGCAGAGCGGCATCTCTAATCCTCATAAGTGATGAAATCGACAGAGGGGTTGAAGTTACTGCAGTAGAAGTGAGCATGGCGGAAATGGGAATTCTGGTGGAATCCCAGCATTGTGATTGGGAAGCTCTTCTATGGACTCGCTCTCTCACTACCAGGCAGGACTGCAGTGGGTCAGGCCAGCTGTGCCACACAGGAATCCTAGACCCATCATAAAATTACTTTATCCAGGTACCCATTGCATACAATCCCATCCACCTGGGCTCTCCCCAGCACCCCCCACCCCCCAGGCTGTACTTGGGTAAAGTAACCGACCGGCTCGCATTTTTTACATTAACATCAAGGTCTCACTCCAGTCCAGGAGCATGTGTGGGTGACTCACAGAGAGAGAGAGAGTGTAGTTGTCTTAGTACTTTGGCCCGGAATATGAGAACCATTCCTGTAGTGTGGCTCGGTTTAAATAAACTCGCCGGCGGTGGCGGCTTAGCTAATGAAAAGTTAAACAGCCCTAAGATCGAGGCCTTCCCGAACACACCGCAGGTCTGCAGAAACACTCAGTGGTGGGTGCTCCTGTTTACACGCCGCATTCACAGAAGAGTGAAGTAGGAGTGTGAGTAAAGAGCACAGCTGGGACGCCGCTACAGAAAAGGGGCGGCGGCGTCTAAACGGCATCCTCGGAGCGCACCTTGGTGCCAAGCAAGATAGTAAACATCGCAAATCAGTGCTACAATTTTCCTTATTTAGGACGGCCAATTAACATCTGAATGTAAACGTCGGGTTAATTTCTTCTTTAGCGAGAGGAATCTTGAGCCAATATTGTAGAAAAATCGAGGAAAAAGACATGTCAAAGAGCGTACTTAAAAACAGGGGAGAGAGAGGCCACTGAGACAGTGTCACAGGCCGAGATGAATGGCTCCCTGTACAGGATGCTGACTGACGTACTGGGGCGCTCAGAAGGAATAAAGCAGAAAGGTGAGGACGGCGCCTCTGAGCAGTAAATCGCAGCAGATGGCACGATCTCGTCGCATGCCGACGATTTAACTCCATTAGCATGCAGATCCGGGGTATGTGATTCGGCGCATTTCGTGATGCATTTGGACTGTCAGCCAGGTGGGCTGCAACGTCGTTATGCCTATTATCTAAAAAAGAATTCACAGACCGGATTAAAGGAGAAAAGGCATCTCTGATGCATGGTAGCTGCACATGGTCGCTTCGGGCGTCAGTGTAGTAATTGGTGTGGAAAACAGAGAATCCCTCAAGTTCAGGTTTTCATTTAAAAGCCAGCAACTTTCACATAACAATAAATAATAAAGCAACCGAAGAGAGAGTCAATGTGTTCTCTCCTCCGGGTTTTCTGGTTTCCGCTCGCAAAAACAAGCAGTTTAGGTGAACTGCTGGGTCTGAATTGCCTTGTGTGTGTGTGTATTTGCACTGCGATAGACAGACGTGCCATCCAGGGCCTCTTGTGCTTTGTTTCCTGTGCTAGGCTCCAGACACCCTTTGACCTCCTTCTGACCCCCCTTACGGAAGTTGCAAGGAAGGATGGATGGAAAAGATATGAATCCCTAAAACAATCCGCCATCTCAGTTAATAGGGCTTGGCAACACTGACACTCCCACTGGTTCTGACCGGCTGTTTCTCCTCAATATACATAGGTCTTCTCAATAATAGAAAGGAGAAAAAAAAGACTCTGAAACTTCCAGACTCTGCATCTTTTATGCTAAGCTGTCTTGCAATTGGTGCATTCTCAGCATAAATTAACAGAAATCCAAGGTGAATGCTTATCAATAAAAACCTAAGGCGGGCAAGGCTCTCACTATAATCCTCTCCAGAAACTTTCAGTTTCATAAGATGGAAATGATGCAAAGTGCAGTGAGTCTGGCAGAAACCCCTTCCCGCTAACAGATAACCACTGTAATCCCCCCCTGGGAAGCAAAGGGCACAGGATGCCAGTCTGTCCCTGTATACCCACGACGGGCACTGATACATATGCATCACATGTGGGAGGAGACACATATGAAGGATGTGCTGACATGAAAAGAATGAAACACGCAGCATGGTGGGTGTGTGTCTACAATGCCCCCCGAGCAGAAATGAATGCTTTTTCTGTGTTTGGCTTGTATACCATACCACTGGGTAATAACCATCACACTGTATGTATGATTACACTGCGGTGATACTTTTCCAGTTGATGGACCAGGGATGCACCAGAGTAACGGGTCCATGGTAGTGGACTTTACTTAGTTAGTGGGAAATCAGTGCCCATATCCAGAAGGTTGTGGGTTCAATTCTGGTCGCTAGTAGTGTAATCCTACTTCAGCAAGAGAAGCCCTTGAGCAAGGCCCTTAAACCTATTTGCTCCGATTCACACTCCCTTCAGGCAGCATTTTTTTTAATTTGTCGTTTCACTACATTTACCATGGACCCCCTGCCAAAGTCTTTGGCTGGCCTCCCCATCTACCTCAGCACTCCTGAAGTACGTTAACAGCAGACATCAACCCGGGGGTGTCCTCAGTTTGAGGGCTCCACCACATAGCTTTAAGCTCCCACATGGGTTTTCAAATCAGTTGCAGGATTAAATGAATAAATATCTATCAATAAATAAGCACACATGAATTACCAAGCACATAAATAAATGGATGGTTGATTGAATGTATATAGGAGAGTCAGGGAACACGTGACTCCTGTGAAATGGCTCTTTAATGATGGCTCAAGGGCTGTCTCATCCCCGTCGCATAAATTTCAGAATTCCTTCTTTGCTCCTGATGTATTGGTTTCCAGAGAGGAGCAGGACCGCTTATTTCAAACGCACACACTCACGAGTCGGTTTTAGATAGCCCCAACTCTGCAAAAAACAAACGAAAGAATGGACAAAATGGGCTTCAAGCTTAATCTAGAGATATGCGAGGGATCAAATCCCTCTGTCTCTCAAACACAAACTCACACATAAACATACAAAAATGTGCAGTGCAAAGGGGGCTTCCAAGGTCTTTTAAAGTTTTTCAGTGCTACCATCCTCTTTAAAACTACACAGTGCCTCATCTCTGTTCTTCTCCCCACAGTGTGACTGTGGTTTTTCATTCTTTTTTTAACCTTATTATTTGGATTGTGTCTGAAAGTTTAAAAAAGTACAACAGCTTTTCCCTAACCCAAACCCTTCCCTTATGGGCATGGGGAATGGCTGTTGTACAAGTAATTCGTTTCCTGGGTGTCACGCTCAGCTGGTGCTGGATGGGATAGACACCCATGTGTAAATGAACAAGCTTTCCAGCTCAACCATCTCACACTCCGAGTGTCCATGCGCTAAGACCAAAGCACCTTTTTAATTAACATTTACGGATTTATGAGCCAGTTGGTGAAACAAAACCATTAACAGGTAGTCTCTCTCTCACACAAAAAAACTTAATTTAGTATAGAAATGTAAAAACAGAGGGAGCACGGAAAGAGAACTTTTTCTGCATTGATCATTGCTCCCGGAAAGATAAGCAATCTCTCCCAGAGGATGAGGATGATGTTTCCCGCTCATGCTGCCCAGGCGCCTGGGGCTTTTGCAGGAGGCGGAGCTTCAGAGTCCTGCCCTTCACCTATGACTTGTTTAGCATTTTCAGAAGACACACTAAATGACCCATGAATACACAAAATTGCCAGTTTTCCAGGTCACAGTGGCACAACTCCTTATTACACCTGCCCCACCCCCGTGTAAATCCAACCTCTGGAATCCAGTCTGTTCACAGCTCACAATCCTAACAACCATACGTGGTCCCTGCTTATTCTCTGCCTCACACACTGAGCCAGATCCTTCCTGAGAAACACTTCCGGTAATACTTTCACTGGTTTGTTGGCCACATCCAGAAAGGACACAGAGAGACAGGGATGAATCTCATACATCATTCATATTTTGTAACCATGGGCTTGATCGCATGACACC
This sequence comes from Brevimyrus niger, assembly GCA_015164015.2. Taxonomy (NCBI): domain Eukaryota; kingdom Metazoa; phylum Chordata; class Actinopteri; order Osteoglossiformes; family Mormyridae; genus Brevimyrus; species Brevimyrus niger. The sequence goes on along the minus strand of JAABNY020000002.1, from coordinate 21,409,432 downwards.
ATAAACATATTTCACTGAATATGAAGTTTCTGTGAAGGACTTTGGCAAGTTTTTGTACTTGGTTCCCCACAAAGTGCATTCTCAAAGCTCTGCCATGTTCTCACCTCCTACCAACACAGCTCTGCCGGCCTGGATGTCCATGTTGCATGAAGAAGCTGAGACTGATGTCGGCCGGACTGTACATGACTGTGCTGCATAGCGACGGAGTCAGGCTCTACAGCGAGAGGAGCCCCTAATAGCTCCATCTGGATGTTGCTCTGGTAATACTGGGATTTTGTTCTGCTCCCTCACGATTCACTGTGAAAACGCAATGCACTTAAATCCCATAAATCATAAATCAGGATCACTTTTAAGGCTAACATGAACTCCACGAGAGACTAAGTGGCCTGGCAACTTCTACGCTAAATCCCGTTATAGTCGGCCAGTCACGAGCGAAGACAGAGCAGCAGTATGTCGGGTAATAAACACAAATGAACAAACCACTCAGATTATGCCATTTGCTCATTTAAAGCACTTTCAGCTGATCAAACGGGTGGGATTTTCTTATTAATGCTATTCCCAGATTTTTGTATCAATGCCTGGAGGACATAAAATGGCCCTTCTGAGGATCCTTCACTTATTAATATGTTCATATTTTTGGCTGAAATCTCTAACCAGCTACCAGTAATTAAAAACGCCTTTTTATCTGAATGTCATTAGAATTTTATAATAATTTTCCTTGAATTGTATTCAGATCATGCTTTGCAGGAGTGTGGCTCTATGTGTGGATGTCAGAAGTAGGAATGTCAGCGTAAAATGTGCCACACCGCCCATTTGCATAGTAGAATGCTATGGCTGCTTCTAACTAGCAAGTACTAAACCAATAAGGCGTTTATCAGCCTTTATGTGGCTGTCAGGACCCTCGTTTGGAGGGGAAGGCGACTTGGCCGTCTAAACGCAGCCATACTGCAAATGTTGACACTGCCCAGGAAGCTTTGATAATGAGAGAGGCAGCTGAACCACTGGCTTGTAAACTTTCTACTTCACCGAGCACAGTTCAATGCCCCCCCATCCAGAGGAGCAGCCCTGCTGGACATAGAGGCCAAAACTGTGGAAACACCTGGCATATTTGACATTACTACACCAGCTGTGATGCTTATAAACAATCAAAGACAGCTATCATACAATGGATAATTAGATATGCAACTGGAGCAACAGTTGAACAATATTCAGTCGCACAATATTGAAAAATTGGAAGTACCGTGTATAAAGTATAAAGCATATGTTGTGTGTCCCTAACCCCCACCACACCCCCGTGACGCACCGTCTGTGCCTGTCAGCTCATCTCAGACATCCGACACCACCGGTTATGTAATGTCCCTCTGAAGGCTGCTGCTGCCCGTCGGGACACTGGCACTGTGCAGTCTTCCCGCCCGGCCCCGACACTGCAGAGCACGGCCTCCCGGTGTGGCTTTGGGGGGGCACAGTCAGAGAAGCTGCCCCACGCGGGCGTTTCATAGCACTCCAGCTGCAAACCTGAAAATAAACAACGTGTGGAGACGCTAATCGGGGCCCGAAAGGAGTTCCGCCCTCGAGGAACGGCGCCGAATCACCCGTCTGTCAGCGAAATTACTCCCGCTTCATTGTTTTTCACTTAAACACTATATTTTGCCTTCGGTGCTCAGCACAGTCATTATAGAGAAAAATAAAAATAAAAGCAGCCTGAGACAGAATCAGAAACTGTCCAGCAGCTGCCTATCACACACATTTCAATGGAGATAAACAGAAAAAAGCCACTCTTTTCTTACTTGTAATTACTCACAATGCATGGGAGAGGCAGACTGGCAGATTTAGAAAAAGGAGTAGACTTTGCATTTGTACAGTAATGTCTATTATGCTAAATAGCTAGTAATCCATGGACCCGACTATGACTTATACAGTTCAAAAGTAAACCCACGTTTAGAGCCTGAGGCAGAGTAGAGCTCTGTGGAGTAGCCAGTGCTGACATGACGACGTTTCAATAAATCTGTCTGATACACTGCATTTTACGCACAGACGCCGCACGGCAGAGCAGTGCAGTCAGCTGCAGAAAGCGGAAATGGATGTTAAAAATTTAAACTGTTCCTATGCTGCTCCAGAGGGATTCAGACAGGACTTGGGGGTAAGGGAGGGGGGGGGCATTATTACGGGAAGTTCATAGGACAAAATATACCAGGACAAAGGAAGGGTGGGGCAAGTGATGACTACCCCAGGGCAGAGGAAAGTCAGGTGACAATGACATTCATTCACTTCCCTGTGCCTTTTTAACAACTGCATAAATTCAGGTTCTGTTGTTTTCCACTTGGGACCCCCTCCCCCCGCCCAATCCCATATCCAGGTGTAGCCTTTTTCCACAGTCCCTGTGTGATTCTGCAAAATCACAGCAAACAGATCAGCGTGACACAGGACTTCAAGTATGTGGTGGGGATTTCGCAAAAAGCTCTTTACCGGTAGCTGAGAGACCCAAACATGCCAGCAAATCTCTGCGGCATAAAATCCTGTGATATAAAATCCTCTTTTACACTATTCCCCCATCCTGAAAGATCATAGGCTAATGGCCATTATCCAGTGAAATATACTACCTACAGGTTAGTAATAGGCAAGCCCCTGGATTGTTCTGTGATATTTGTACCCGTATCTGTTTCTGTCGTATGTTTCTCAGTTCTATACATCTTACATCCTGATCTAAATTTAACAAAAACGTAAATAAACAAATAGACCACAACTCCCACACGAGTCATTTTTAATGTTAAAAAAACAAGATCATCTGCTGTTACTAGATAAAGTGCTGCATATTTCTAAACTTGAAATTAATCAATATAAAGATGATCCACAGTACATTTAAGTACTCAAAACAAAGCAATAATACCCCAACCTCATAAACGCACAGTACACTTTACTGTACAGAGCAATAATACTCCAACCTCATAAATGCACGGTACACTATACTGAATATAACAATAATATCCCAACCTCATAAATGCACAATAGAGTGAATATTGTTTAAGTGGGACAAAGGGTGAACTGGAACTCTTCTGCGTTCAGCTGTATTTTCTGTTTAGGCCATATTGTCTGTTTGTTTCTTATTTATCCCAATAATATACATCTCTGCAGTGCCTAGTTACATATTTACTTTGATGTAATGCGAGTACTTTTGTTTTGTTTTGTGTTGTCTAATCCTGTTATATGTTACATGTTACTGACTGGATGCTGTGAGTAAGAATTCCTATGTACTGATGTGCAAAAGGCAAACAAAAGATCTTGAATCTTGATGTAAGAGACTAATTTATCAGCAGTCACACTCTCCTGCAAACAAACACAAACCCTTCTGCAGCATGATGTAACTATCTGGTGGCTGCACAGTTCGCTTCACTCAGAGAACAGCAGGTATCTTTTCAAACTTTTCAGCAGATATCAAGGCAGGATTTTTAAAAAGCAACTTTAAAACAAGAAAGTGTGAGAAATGCTATCATTGTCTGTCTAGAATGACATAAATTTTAGATTTATTTTTTTTTTATAATTATTATTTATTTATTTATTTTTTGCAAGAGGAAGAAAAGTTGAAAAAAAGATTAGGCACAACACCAAGGTCTTTTACAAAAGTCTCGATGTAGAAGGTTCCCTTCTGTATTAACAGCAGACCCGGTGTCACATCTCAAAGGGTTTTAGGACCCAGTCCCAGAATTTTATCAGTAACCATTAATGAGAAATTTGATAACATGCTCCGTTTTAATTTCTAAAGACTTAGTTCTAATCTAAATGCCGCTATACATCTAAAAAAAGGTCTGCAAGATAATCGGGTGATTTTATAAGAACTGGCTTCTTCTGTGGCATCAGCGGTTCTCGATGTGCTGAGGTCAAAGAGAAAAGTGCCAAGACCTGATCAGTATCGCAGAGAGCGCCGCCCTGGTGATGCAGGGAGATTTGACGCCTCGCTGAGATCTTTCATGCATATTATTGCAGTTGCAGAAGGAGATAATCTCATGATATTTCCTCTGCTGTGTTTGTAAAGAAATGAGGGTAAGTAATGGATTTATAGGCCCTGGAGCTGTTTGCATCTCGGTCTACATCTGATACCGGAGGGTAATATCCAAATGAGAGATTAAACCCGGCATCAAGACTTTATTAAAACTTCATAATTTTCATTTTAATAATTCTTAAAATACATTTTTGGCTTCTTTACCAGGTGTTGATTGAAAATGTGCTTTGTACAGTAGATTGTAGTAATAGGGCCAACTTAAAAAAAAATAATTAAAAAACAGTAGGTTAATTAACCATCTAAATGTACAAGTTTACTAAGAAGCAAACTGGTTGTTTACCTGCAATAAAAATCTGTATGACTCAAAGAGGTGTATAACATGTTTCTCGCTTTATTATTATTATTATTATTATTCATAATAATAATCATATTGTTTGCATTTTTACGGAATAATGATCTCATTGCATCAGGGCCTTATTGCAGCCTGTCCTATACAATGACATTAAGAAAGCAGAGCATGATATAAGCTAAATGTCATTTGTCACCTTCCTCGATGACGGCGACCTTTAACGACAGAAAAAATCCGAGAGAGGGGAGAAGAGAGGAAATAATGGATTCCTGAGCGTCTAAAAACACAAATAAAATATAAACACACCCTTTGCCTTCATCATTAACCAAAGGGCGCCAGACCAAGCATTTTCCCAAAAAAGCGAATCGCGCCTTGCGCTGGATGTGAAGCACAGCGCTATTACACCCAACGACTGGCCTGAAATACAAAATAACAAATCAAGAGCAGGACCTTGACCCGCCGAGCAATGGCAAAATATAGGAGTTAATGGAAATGTTCCGAGCGGTAGAATGAATAAAATTGGAAAAGACGGCATAGCAGGAGTGACGCAGCACTGCAGGAATGCGACACCCGGCAAACTCAGCAGTCGTCCCGGCGACCGGGTCTTTATGGATCCCGACGGCACACTGAACCTTCGTTAGCTATTAGGCAGGTGTGTAAATGGACGGTCATGCCAAGCAACGCGGCAAAGAGGCAACAATATGCCCCCCCCCCCCCAGCCCCCCAGGGGGGCTGTGCTTTGGTTTTATTGCCGTCTGCCTTCGACAGGCCCGTCTATTCCAAATGAATTGCCTTTCACGGTCTTCAGGCCCTATATCAGGATTGTTCTCGGCAATAATGGGACCTAGCAAAACAGGAAGTGGTAGTCCTTTATTATGAACGCAGAAACATTCACTGGAATACAAAAAGGAGGGGGGGGGAGGCGTGTTTACAAATGTGGTCGCTCTCCCAGTTTTGCCAACCTGCCCGGCAGTGAGCTGTTAGCTGTTTCACTTGTTGGGGGAGATAAGTGGTGTTTGTCACTCATAATGCCTCCAATCAGCTTGTGTAATGTCCCTCTGTAGGAGAACATCAGCCATGCAGAAAGATACAGAACGAGGACAGACATAATTAAATCGCTATGGGACAAACGCCCTCGCTTTCCTCCATGGCCGCAGTTCGGAACACTGGGATCTTCATCTATCGCCTGTCACCTCGGAGATGGATTATGGCCTTAGACAAACAGAAACACACGCTTAAGGGTTAGCCGCCCTTGAATTTGGAAGATTTACAGGGTAAACCAGGCATTCCACTGAACAAGCAAGCTATGCTTTAGCATGCTGCATGAACTGTGTGCCACTTTGGATAAAATCATCAACCTAAAAGATATATCTGCTGCTGATGAACAGAAGGCCAGTGGGGACTTTTGGGGGTTTTTGAAAGATAATATTGACGGATCAGCTGACAGATAGACTTGGGGAATGCAATACATCTACTCCTGCTAACATTCTCATGCATGTTTTTAGGTGGAGATTCTTCATGATTTATGAAAGTACTAAATAAATTAGTCTTCTGCACTACACACAGCACCCATTAAAAACAGACACCTGCCCTATTTATAGATAACACCAGATACTGGTGATTAGTTGCTCTACTGTAAAAAAAAAAAAAACACACACATGCCAATAGTTCGTCAGTTCAGACACCGGCTGGTACAAGTACATGAGGGTGAGGAGAACTTGACAGGAAATGATGTCATTTCAAGGTCAGTGGATTCAACAGTGCCCAACAGTGATGATCAGGCGTGAGAAATGCACTGCATCAGGCTTCTTCTTCCAGGTACTGAAGTGACACCTGGAGCAGGCGGTGTTTCCAGCACTGGGCCGGCTCTCCCCCTCTCCTCTCCAATGGATTAGGTGTAATTTTATTTCTCATTCTAAAGCGGGGATTTAACTGCTGTGTTCCGACTGAGCTTTTAATATAAAGTGGAAAATTAAAAAGTCCAAATACTTTTGTTTTCTTTTAAAAAGGTAATATATTCAGACTTTAAAACTGCCAGACAACAAAAGCTGACAGTAAATTAGATTTGTGTTTGCCAGATTTGATTGAAAACATCTGGATGACGTGACATGGGAGGACGAGATTGTTAAGGAGAGAGGTTTGCCAACCTGGGGAAGCTTTCGGAAAAGGGCACCCAGCAGGGAATCACAGCAGGGAATTGAGGTCTGCCGCTGTGAGACAAAATTTTTTAATGTGTTTGAAATTATCCCTTGCTGTGCCAGTGACTGGAAGGTTCAAATCCCAGAGTTAGCAGAATGATGTCACCATTAGGGCCTCGAACGAGCCCCCAACCTCATCACTCCAGGGACTGGCTGACCTGCTTTCTCAATAGTATGTCACTTTGGAAAAAAGTGTCTGCTAAATGTTGCTGAATGTTGGCTTGTTTTGTGACTTTGTCCCTCCCCAGGATCCTCCCATTTCACACGGACATTCCATGCTTCCTGCCTTATGCACCTCAGCACCTCTCCCAGTACAGACTGAGAACACAGGTGGTGATACAGGCTATCATTCAAGACGCTCTGCACCTTCAGACATAAAGTGTTTAAGAAAGAAATTGACAGTAAGCACAGGGCTTTTTAACGTCTCTGTTTACCAGCAAAGAAACGTCTATTTATTTGTTAACCAAAGGCAGATATGAAGAGTGGGTAGTGAAAAGGCATCAAAAAGGGGAGTAAAAAGCACCCACCCAAGCTGAAACGATAAATAATTGAGATAGCAAAATGTCCTGCATCTTCCTGCATCTTCGTTTCTATTCATTGCCTTCAATTTGTTTGCTAGGAGCCTCACCTAGACCTGACAAGCACAGCATCGGGGAGCTCACAACATTCAGGTCTAGGTTTCCTCACGCGACAGAGCCTGAATGTGCCCTGTGGAAATCCCACTGCTCTGCTCCCCCATCACCATAGCTACAGCCCTTCATCTCGGCTGTAACCTAGAGGGACGCCCTGGCTGTCCTGCCCGCCTTCTGCAGCGTTTCCGGAAGGCATCCCCCATATATGTGGTCATGTTATCAATGAGAAAAGTAAATCCATCCAACGAAACATGTGTGGGTTGTTTATTGTATTCTGTGCATTTATTAATTTATCAGGTGAAGTATCGCCCCAAGGGAGGGAAGGTTGGGCATCATAAGCTACCCCAGCCTATGTGAAGGGTGTGTTTGTGGGGGTTGAATGTTTTGCTGTGCAGTACATCCGTCTTACTAGACCAGTGCGTCCAGCTTCCCTGGCCTCTACAGCTAATAGATTTTTATTCTTTAAATTATTTATCGCACGCCTGCAAACGAAGATCAATTTCATAATCCGTGTCATGACGAAATATATTGGAATCGATTTTGTTTTGTGAGTCCAGCCGTCTGTGCGAGGGCAGAAGAAAGTAGAGATCTGTCGCTCAATACGTCACTCTGGAGCCAGTCAGTCGGGAGGAATAAAATGCTGATTGTCTGCTTTTGTGTGAAGCGGAGTCGGGAACGGCGCCGTATTGTGGGATAGCGCGTCCGTGCCCCACGGTGTTTACCACCACCCAAACCACGCATCTGCCGTTAATCCCCAACTGCCCCAGGGGCTGCCTCACCTGTTTCATCAAATGGATATCGCTTTGGATAAAAGGATCTGAAAAATGTATCAATGTAAATGGTCCATTTGATTTCTAGATCCTCCATCAAAGGACCTGCTGTTCACCCATCGAAAACACATCAACATACAGCCTGATCCACGAAGGAAGCTGTGAAGTATGACATGGTGATCTCTCTGCGCAGCTCTGAGAAGGTGATGATGGATTTGACATTAACTGTAGCACTTTGTACACAGCTCTGTTCACGGTGACAGTAAAAATCCCCCCCCCCCCCCCCCCCCCCCCCCCCCCCCCCCCCCCCCCCCCACACAACCACCCGCCCCCCCCGACCGCTGCGGGCACAGTAAGGTTATAATGTTTCTTTTACCTT
>JAABNY020000002.1:21382311-21393088 GCA_015164015.2 Brevimyrus niger | reverse complement strand
GCTAACCTGCTGAGGAACGCACTGCAGCGGAGAACCCAAATCACTGAGCACCCTAACCTGCTGAGGCACACACTGCAACGGAGAACCCGAATCACTGAGCACCCTAACCTGCTGAGGCACGCACTGCAGCGGAGAACCCGAATCACTGAGCACGCTAACCTGCTGAGGAACGCACTGCAGCGGAGAACCCAAATCACTGAGCACCCTAACCTGCTGAGGCACACACTGCAGCGGAGAACCCGAATCACTGAGCACCCTAACCTGCTGAGGCACGCACTGCAGAGGAGAACCCGAATCACTGAGCGCGCTAACCTGCTGAGGCACGCACTGCAGCAGAGAAGCCGAATCACTGAGCGCTGAATCACTAAATGAATCAAATGGAGAATGTGAATCACTGAGGCTCAGGTGGATGGAATCGATGGGCCCCAGGGCTCCAATCAAGCTTAATTCCAAAAGATAGTTAGGATTTCATGGTACCTTTTCAGAAACACGGCTGATCATGCTTTCAAAACAGTATTAGTGGGAACAGAGAGCTGAGACGGCTACACCCCAAATGCAGAGAGCAGGGTGAGCGGGCGTGACAGCACGTAAGTGGTGCATAAAACCCCAGGAACAAACACAAATTTTTTGTATATTTTCATGGATTTTCATGATCTGCTTGACTGGCAAATTTGACAAGCAGCAATATTCTCTCTGCCCCTTTATCACTGCACAGTGAAAATCGAGCCAAACTCTTCAATAATTATATTTTTTTAGGCATGATTTTGTACCATCCATCCATCCATCCATCCATCCATCTTCTAACCAGTTGCCAAGGACAAGGTCACAGGGAGCTTGGAGCTCAGGCAGAATTTCAGTGCATGGTATTTCAGTGCAAGGTATTTCACTGCATGGTATTTCAGTGCAAGGTATTTCAGTGCAAGGTATTTCAGTGTAAGGTACTTCAGTGCAAGGTATTTCAGTGCAAGGCATTTCAGTGCAAGGTATTTCAGTGCAAGGTATTTCAGTGTAAGGTATTCCCATGAAGCCTCTATTCCTTCCATATTAGCAGTGATGCATCCCGAGCCACACAGGGCACCGGGGGCGGGTGGGGCGGGCACCGTGTAGGGGATACCAGCACATCACGGAGGGCACACACAATCACTTGTCATAGACGACCACTAATGGCATGTCTTTGGATTGCTGGAGGAGACCATGCCAACTCTATACATGCAGAACAGAGGGGAGACTCGAACCAGCAACCCTGGAGGTGCAAGGCCACCCACTGAGAAATCCTGAAACTCCCCCTCCCCCCCAGCCATTACTACTTCTTCCATTAAGCATGAACATTTTAAAAATAATTGCTTGTCACTTTCCATAGCAGCTGTCTCTAAATGACAATGATAAATTCAGGTCTTCTTAAAGAATCCTCTCTGCCTTCGGGGGGGTGGTCTGTTCGGCATGTCGGCTGAATGGGGGGGGACCATTAATATCTCCTGAACCCTGCAGTGATCAGAGGCTCTCTTCCCGTCCATCATTAACTAAAGGAGAGAACACAAAAAGCTGAGGGTCATTGCGGAATCATCTGTCCCCTTGTCAGGGATTATGCTGGTAAACAGCATCACAATATATTTTTTAGTCAGTAGTTTTTTCCAAAGCTGTCAATGAATCAGTTGAACATACGTGTGGCTATGGTGATCAGCCAATGAATGCTGAGGTACAATTGGAAGCAATACTGGAGCAAGAGGTACACAACAACTTTTAACAAGAACCTAATAAGACAACCTTTCAAATCAGCATAAAGTGCAACATTAAGAGCATTCAGGGAACATGGAGTGATGTAGGCTGAGAGAGGTGCATGGAGGAGTTTTGAGGCATTTCTAGAAGGTGGAAAGGGTATCTGTTGACTGGAGGTGGATACTGTAGGCATCTCATTTCACTATCAGGGAACTACATGTCTACAGTGAGACTCATCACTGTACTATTCCTAAAAAGCTGGGGAAAAGCCTGTCTGTCACCTTTTCTGGAGTGGAGTGCATTAGTGATGTGTGAGACCTATATTTGTGTTTCTCACGTGTCAGTTAACCATGTGGGTCGGCAGAGGGCAGCATAGGTGAAATAGGATGGTGTATGGTGGTGTATGATGGTGTCAAACAGTGTAGGGTTGTGTAGGATGTTGTTGTATAGTGTTGGGCAGTGTAGGAGGGCAATAAATGGTATTGGACAGTGTAAGGTGGTGTAGGAGGGCGATAGATGGTGTTGGACAGTGTAGGATAGTGCTGGATGGTGTAGGGTGGTGTAGGATGTTGTCAGACAGTGGCGTAAGGCAGCATAGGGTCCTGTAGGACGGTGGAGGACGGCACGCCCCTGCTTCGAGACGCACCTGGTGAGAAGCCACTTAAGCGCTCAGTATGCAGCATAATTAGCTTTGCAGTGAGGAACAAACATGCCTTTTAGCATAATAACGTAGCATCTATGGGGGGGAACAGGCCCCCCTCTCTCGCCGGCAGCGGCACTCCAGCTTTGCTCTCTCACCCATAGAAGGTGCAAGTTGCGTATCTGAGGTCACAGGGTCCGCGGTTATTGTGATCACCCCAGGGACCATGTCTAGGCACTATACTTTACATCTACACATAGATGTCTCAACGCCCCCCCCCCCATTCACAACCCACAATCACTCTCCTGTCAGATGAAAAGGGGGGCAGACATGCCTTGGAGGCCAGAATGAGGAGAGGAGGTCTTTCATTACCTCGGTACCTGTCATATGAGACACATCTGTTCTTCCCAGACCTGGAAACGTGATCCTGGACCTGTACAAGATCCTTCCCAGAACACCTTTTTTCCCCCTGCATTCCCCTTGTTTTATTCCGTCATTATTTCTTGCCTCTCCCCAAATAATGGCTCAGTTTCTTCCCCCTGTTCCCATATCAGAAGCTCCTGTTAACCTTCCTGTCCTCGAACTGTCTGGTACCATAGTCAAAATCTGCCATGCTCTCAGAGGAGGGTGGAGTGGTGGGTCTCAGGCCTGGGCTGTGTACCAGCAACTGGAATGTTATTGGTTCAAATCCCGTGAATGCCTGGAGTGATTTTACTCTGTTGGGCCCTTGAGCAAGGTCCTTAATCTGCAATTGCTTTGTCCTGGGTGTGACAATAATCTACATCCAGCCCTATAAGGAAGTCCTCCGACTTATAAGGGGAGAATTTGGAAGCTCGTTGGAAGGATTGGCAGCCAGTGGGAAAAAAACCTCACACTGGTCCATTCAGACTAGTGTGGTGCTAAACCACTGCATGGCTGTACTCCAGTTTTCATCCCTGAGCCGGTCAGGGCCCCTAGCAGAATTTCCCCAATGAGCACAATAATTAAGCCAGACAAAGGAGGCAGGTGCTAAGTATGCATCATTATTAGGATCTACAGCCCTCGTCTGGGGTCTCACAATACCATGAAAGACATTAAAGGCTCAGAATCCACTGAAGTGAATCACTGGCTTCATTCTTGTCGTGAATAAGGTCCTCCTCCATAAAGACGTAACACAGAGCGCACAGTGTAAACAGGCCGCCGGCTTCAGCTAAATGACAGCTTCTTCAAAGAGGAGAGATAAATGCTTTGTGATGCTTAAAATAAGCAGGAAAAAGGATGCAAACGGAATGATGACCAATCCCTAATAAATACAGTCGATCTTCCTGGCAGAGCCATCATCGTGGAAGGGCAGAAGGTTTGAGGATGTTGCGTTAGCCGAGCAGCTGTGAAGGACAGGCTATCTGCACATGGCGTTACGTCTGCCCTGCTTGTGACGCTTAAAATGCGCTCCTTTGCATTTGTACTCCACAAATCCATCATTACTCACTAACATCGTGCCTGTTTTATTGTTCATCTCTGATTCTCCAAAAAATAACAAAGAAAGGTGCACCTGATTTCAAGAAAAAGTGAACATCCGTCAGAACCGTGGGTGCTAATTATCACCACAGCAAATTAGCAGAACAAAAATCGGCATTATTTGCTCTGCTTGGCGGAGGGCCGGGAGAGATAATGAGCCGCCCACCAGAAAAGCAGACCGGGGGGAGGGGGGGGGATAAGAAAAAGAATGAGTCACGACTGAGCTAGCCTGCGGCGGAGGGGGCCCCCCAGGCCAAGCCGAGCGCAACTGCAGCCTTATCAATGGCCGCCTCTGGACAGGAGTACAGGGTTCCTGGCGGTCGCTAAGCTACCTAAAATGTGAGATCACAGCAGGAAAAAGCAGGAGGAAAACGCCGGAAGAATTCATTAAGCGCTAATCAGACCAGTCATGGCTGCCTTCTGAGATATATATATATATACATACACCGGTCAGCCATAGCATTAAAACCACTTAAAACCACAGCATTATCTCATTACAATGGCACCTGTCAAAGGTACCATGGTACATTAGGCAAGTGAACAGTCAGTTCTTGAAGTTCATGTGTTGGAAGCAGGAAAAATAGGGAAGCATAAGGATTTGAGTGATTTTGACAAGGGCCGGATTGTGATGGCTAGGTGACTGGGTCAGAGCATTTCCAAAACGGCAACCCCAAAGTCCAATGCTGTACCGGATATGAAGACTCATGGATGCCCATTGGGGAACAAAGGTGTTATTTCAGCCTCCATATTCCCCAGGTCTCAATCCAATCAAGCATCTGTGGGATGTGCTGAACAAACAAGTCCAATCCATGGAAACCCCACCTTACCACTTACAGGACTTAAAGGATCTTCTGCTGAGGTTTTGGGGCCAGATACCACAGGACACCTACAGAGGTCTTGTGGAGTTTGTGCCTCATAAGGCCCAAGCTGTTTTGGCAGCATAAGGGGGACCTGCACCATATCAGGCAGGTGGCTTTAATGTTAAGGCCGATCGGTGTACATCCCTGAAAAAGCATTCTTCCGCAGCAAAACACTCAAGACGAAAATTCCAGGTGGACCTTTGCACCTCTCAGACAGTTTTTATAGCACTAAATCAATGTTGCAGTGTCTCCTCACATCGCTGGAGATGCTGCATATCTAGGTACTGCAACGCTGTCTGGTCCTCAAAAATATTGCGTGCTATTTCATTTTTATTATTAGCTAAATTCAGTATCAACGCTGAAATGGAGGCCCAGGGACCACAAACCCTCAGCTGTAAATTTTGGCATCTGTTTTTTTTCATCCATTCTTTTTTAGTTTGCCTTCTTAGAGTGTGTTCATCAGTGGACTCTCCAGACGCATCAGTACCGAGCAATCAGATTATAAATCAGGTGCGTCGACGCTCAAAGCTGCATTTATTACTGCGAGCCAACGGCAAACCGTCTCCCAGGAACAGTAGACTCAGCGAGTAGGAGAGCGCAGCGTTTCACGTCGGTGGAAAAGATGTCTGATTTGAACACCATCAGAGTATTGTTCGGTGTTTATTCATTGTTCTTGCGAGGCTGAATTTACAAAAGTGGCATGCTGCTTGTGTAACACCATAGTGATTTCCTGGCACATAAGACTAAAGACAAACGAATGCAATTAACTTTGTTAGATTTCTAATCAAATCAAGGTAACTATAATGAGTGGAACAGAAAGAATAACTCAATATTCATTTTATTTTATTTTTTTGGAGGGGGGGGGAATCAATTTCTCCCTGGCCTCTTTAATTTTGTTTGTACAAATTGAAAATGTGTAAAACATGAATTGCACTGTCTACAATTGTCAGAAGCAAAGTTGCTATTTAGCAGTAATCCCACTCATTTCAGCAAGCCCTAATTGATTTTATTACCATGTTTCTGTCCTCATTTGCATATCAGTGTGTCATCTTTCACAAGTAAAGCTTCTCACACCTTTAAATGCGTTTAAATATCTGCATGAGAAAATCGTTACGGTCAAAGCACAAGAATGAATCACAGAACAGGAAGACATGTTATTTGTAATGTGCATTTCTCACACCCAATATGCTACACAGTAGAAATGCAGTTAAAACAAAGAAGACAGATTAGAATAAAAATTAAATTAGCTATAAGATGAAGCGGGCAATAAAACAATAAACAGTAAAACAGTGAATGAAAAAAATATGAGCTAGCAGCAATGAACAAAAAAGCCTGAGAAAGTCTAAATCTAAATAAGTGAGCTTTAAGGCTTTTCCTAAGACCTTGAGACCGGGTGCAGTTTTCCCATCGTCTGCCAAGCTGTTCCTCAGCACAGGAAACCCACGCCATTAATCAGTAGGACAGATGAACTCTTTATTAAATCCCCCAAATAACTGACCACTGCAGCACCCCTGCCCCCCTGACCAGTCTCCCACAGCCTATCCCGCTTGTCCTGCTCCCCACTCAGGCACGATCTGGACACCTCACACCCCAGGCGGGTCCTTCCCAGTGATGGATATGCTCCGGCACCAGCGCTGAGCTTTTGAGGGCAGGAAAATGGACGGCGATGGAAACGCTGGCCTGCTATTCCTCTCGGAATGGTGGCGGCATCAAAGTCGGCAGCTCGATCGTTGCTGCAGTGCCGCCGTGGGGGAGCACATCCCTCACTTCCACGCTCTTTCCGGATCCTTCTCTATTTTTAAGCCCAAGCGGCTGATTGACGTATCTCCCCCGTCCGACAACCGCGACTCAGCTTTCATCTTCCCACCAGCCCGACTCCACCCGGTAAATATGCCGTGCTTTGTCTCCGACAGAACGCAAAGGACGGACCCTTCACTCAGCCTTGAGAGGAAGAGGATCAGTCAAGAGCATTTCCTGTGGCGCCCAGGCTGGGGTCCTCAATATTGTTAGCTCACTACTAATTTATGGCCTGGGGGACAGACACCGCCCCCTCAAAGCATCCAGTTGGGCGCGTGAACAAGCGCGGCACGACAGAGACCTGACGAGCAGCGGCTGACTTTGGGTGTCATCCTGTTCCCGCTCCCTGAAAGGGAATCAGTGTCACGCCGTCCCGGCCTCACGCCTCCGCCCGACTCCCCACGAGGACACAACATGTGATTAATGCGTCCCATCACATGCGACCGTCTGCAGCAATAATGAGAGTAAAACCCAACACGTTTCCCAAAAATACGATCTGAAGGGGGACATGCAGTTCCCGGTGCTTACGTGAGACCATCATTTACTGGAATGAAACAGCGGCTGAAATTAAGGGAACACAGCTTGTAAGGACTAACACATCCGTACAGATAATGGGCAGCATCCCAAAGCCTCATCATAGAAACACAATCATGTGATTGTAATTGTATCCTGTGAAATTATACGCTGTTCTCCCAGCAGTAACAAATCCTGCTAAAGGGCAGAGTGCTGCGATTGGTGACAAACCTACTTCTTCTCCAGCTTCTGCTGAGCTACAACGTGTGAAGAAACAGAAACAACAAAAACGACTCACCTTAGAGGCAGGACCCTAAGGCTCAAACCGCAGGACTGCCTCGATCATCAAGGTACGGTACAGCTCACATCCTATAGGGAGAGAACCTAAAGGCAGGACTGCCTCAGTCTTCAGGTGATCCTACAGTTCATACCCTTATGGGAACAAAGTCCCGAGGCAGGACTGCGTTATTCTTTAGGCAATCATACAGCTCCCACCTTAAGAGGAGAGAGCCTTGAGGCAGGACTGCCTCAATCTTCACGGGATCCCATAGCTTACTTCTTAAATGGAGAGAGCCTCGACGCAGGACTGCCTCAATCTTTAGGTGACCATACAGCTCATGCTTTAAAGGGAGAGAACCTTTGAGGCAGGACTACCTCAGGCTTCAGGGGATCCCACAGCTCACACTTTAAAGGCAGCTGTAACATCATGGGGGTGTACCACCATGTGACCCCCAGCCTAAATGGTCAGCTGACACTCCTGTCAGCCGTCAGCCACGTCCCGGCAGTGACCATGAAGTTATTGGCTTCACGCCGTGTCATTCTCAGCAGCAGCAATATGAAGCTGAAGACATTTCAGATGAGAGAGTAGAGCAGCCTATAAAGCGATAGCTGGCTTATAACAGAACTACGCACAGCTGGTGTCCCCCTCCCCAAGCAAAGATAATGGCTTCTCTGTGGTAAGGTGTCCGGACCTTGGGTCAGGTCTTCAGGGGGTATCTATGTTCAAGAAAGTCACCATTTGTCTTAACTACACTCTGTCTGTACACTCAACCTTCTAGATGTATGCGGAAGACAAAGACGCGGAAGAATACATGGATAAATAACTCCCTTAGCATGCCGTCAGCATCATGTGTCACAAATCAATGAACACTGTGTCCAGCGGCGTGCCTGTTGATGGGCTGTGACCCTCCCCCCCATCCTTCCCCCTGCTGGTCATCCTTTGTAAGTGAAATGTCCCTAAAAGTTAAACCTGAAATGCGGAGTGACAGTGTAATTATTTGTTTGATGGAGTTGGCCGGCCAGTGACAGCACCGTCCATCTCCCATCCGGGACAGAGCCCTCGCTCTGTCCATACGAATTTGGAAAGGGATCCATCACTGACGCCCGTGTCTCAAATCCCAAAGTTTGTTACTCTATATTTCTGCCCACGGCCAACAGTCATGAAACGCCACGGTGAAACTCCTTCCGGCTTAAGTATCTCTGTACATGTGTGTTATTTATGTCAATTTAATATGATCTTGATGGCTTGAAAAAGTTTCTGAGGAATATATTATGGAACACTGCAATTACACATTGTGATTGGTTGATCCTTGGATTACAATTCGCAAGCTGATTACAGCCGTTTGTTCTAGGGGGGGCTTTGTAAGAGGTTAGAGGAACAGAGTAAATAATCAGAGACAGGTATGTTTTTCTATAACCTAAGGAAAGTCACACACTGCAAAATTCACATTATGACTGCATCACTTTCTCAGTGCATTAAACTCCCGACCACATTAAACCGTGTGGGATATACAGCTGTAGTCTGTATGCCCGGGGTCAGAGATCATTCGTAGATCCAGCAGAGCCTCTGGCTCTTTTTATTACTCACTGGCTCCATGTCGCACCCTGGAGGCCAGGTGTAGGAGGCGCGATGGAACCCCCTCTAAACACACACACGCGGACGCCAATGTCGGTACGCTCACCAGCGACATCGCGCCAAGCTGGGAAACTCCGCAATGCTCGGCTCTTAGGGAGCCAGCACAAAATACATACATTAAAATTCAGTTTTTGCTGCTGTATAACTACAGTTCGGTGACACGCAGTGTGTGTAATGATCTTTCACGACAGGTAGCCTGGACTGCTCTGTATCTGGACGCTCACGTTTACGGTGCAGTGAAAGAAACGCTCCAGTGAGGAAACGGCCCAGTGGTTATTCCTGGAATATAAACCGGGAAGGAAAGTGATCATGAATAACCCAGACTGACAGGTCATTTATGTTTTCTGTGTGTGTGTGTGTGTCAGGATGGGTGGAGGGGACAGGGAGGGACAGAGCCTTGTTGAATTGCATTCCCCTTCCCCAAACGGAGACACCTCCTGATGTTGACTTTGTGCAGGATGGCAGTGGGGGTAACACGTGGGCTGAATTGGCTCACCTGGCTGTGGGTTGTCTGTGTGTCTGTGCCTCCCCACCCCTTACAGGCCCCTGAGTCTCTCCCCTCAACTGCTGTGCTGGGTCTCATGTTTAATACATAAAACATCAGTGCTGCAGACAGTGTTTATCACCACTCTGGGGTCCCTAAGGTTTGGGGGCACCCTGCTGCTCACAAACAGTCACTACACTGGGGGGCGGGGGAGTGATTTTTTGAGTGAGTCCCAGAAACAACAAAACCACCACTGGGTGAAGAAAAGATACAGATTTTTTCAGGCTATCTGTAGGGTTGGGCACGTGTGAGCACTCAGGTGAAGGCTGGGTATTCATGAGTACTCATGTAAAGTCTAAGTATGTGTGCACACTCAGGTAAAGGCTGGGTATGTGTGGGTACTCAGGTAAAGCCTGGGTATGTGTGGGTATTCAGGGGAAGGCTTTTTTGTTATGACTTGAAAAAGACACGAGGGGTGCTGTGGTAACACTCTGCCTCCATTTTCCCACACATCTCACCTGCACATTGAGTGACTGGTTCAGACCTTACCAGCTCCATCTAGAGGGAAATTGTGCCATGGCTTTACTTCATCGACTTGTCATGTTGAAATACCTGTCCTCTGTCTACAGACCTTTGAGTCAGGCGGCAGTGACATCAGCACTCAAACAATGCCTCTGGAATTTCCTTAGCCGAACTAAAAAAAGCCCCCCTCCTGTTCCGGAACATTCCCACTGATGGTCCAACCGTGTGCTAGGGGAGTGCAACAACCAGGTCCAATGAGGAGTTTAGCACAGTGAGAATGTGGGGGAGGGGGTGGACAGAATCGAGCACTATATCGCCTTTAAAGTCAAAAAACACACGGGGAGTGAAATCCATCAGTGACCCTCTGATCCGTTACCAGCTGACTGCCCCCTCCCCTAATGGCTTCATGGCTGGGGGAGTTTTTCTGCAGAAATATCGGGCTCTTATCAGAAAACAAATGACACACGAGCACCATTTCAATCAAGCACACTTCACCTGCAGTATTTATCAGAAACATGGATAGTTAGTTTTCACAGTGAATTGCAAAATGAAAATTGCACCATGTTGTGCAATGCTGAAAATCTAAAGGGTGTGGAGCGGGGGTTGGGGTCTTTTATGGCCCGTTCTGCTGGCAGTAAGATTGAGTGGTATTGGAAAAGTTCATTCAGACCGTATGGATCTGATGCATTATAGGTAAGAATTCAGACAAGGAGGGAAAAGCACAAACCAATATATAAAAGTGAGTCTGGAGACTGAGAGTCCGTCCCCGGCACAGAGCTGGCACCTTCGTCAGCTTCTCCCATATGACACTGAGCTGTGCTTATCCATAAATC
>JAABNY020000002.1:21364834-21379276 GCA_015164015.2 Brevimyrus niger | reverse complement strand
GTGGGGGGGGTGTGGGGGGTGGGGGGGGGGGGGGGGGGGGGGGGGGGGGGGCGGGGGGGGGGGGTGGTGGTCAGAGTGGGCTCGCGCTGGTGAGTACGGGGACTCCCTGCTCTGTAGAGTGTTTGCCCACATAAGCGTTGATCTCATGTAACCTTTGACAGTGTCACACGGCTTTTTAACAACCTATCACGACTAAGACATGCTGGGAGTAGGACAAGCCCCCCTACCTCAAGAAGCAGCAAAACCAGAAGAGACTGGCTTCTAGGTGAGTCTTTTGGTTTGACTGGTGCACCTAATACAATGCCTGATACAAATAAACATTTAAAGATGCCACAATCTCTGGTTTCTGCATGCTGATGTTTATCCTGTCACCTCCAATCCCCAAACGCCAGTACAGCACTCAGATAAGCACGGTCGGTCTGCCATAATGTGTTATCAGTACAAATCCAACGCGGCTGCAGTTTTGTCCACCAATAAATGTATTTAATAATGCCTCCCCGCCCACAACCAATCGATGCAAGGTGCCAGGTAATGCAGTCACTACAACGTGAAAAGTTGTCACAGATCAGCGGACAGTGAAATCACCTCTGCAGCAGGAGATCCGACATCACCGGGGGGGGATGTGTGCGTAACTGGAGCAATGAAGCAGTGACAAGTTGGTAGAGCGGCAGCCAGTGGGCCGAGACTGGCGTGCTACAGCCAGACAGGGTGCGACCGTTTCCCGGGATTCATCCCAGCATGGCGCCAGCCCTCCTGTTGGACCTTTGAGGTCTCCAGGCTGTTGGGATGAAACCACCAGCAGTGGACATGAAGGCATCCTTTAACCGTCCAATCGTTTTCCAGAGCTGTTGGTCACAGTGACCAAAGAAGTGTTAAAAGTAAAAATTAAAACTAACCATTATGTTCATGTTCAGACAGCAGAAAATGTCAGCAGTCTGCATTGTACTTGTCGTACCATAGTTATTAGTGTGATTAAAGTGAAATTTTAAAAATTAAAAAGCACCCTTCCAAAAGACTTTTTTCAAGTGATAATGTGTCATTTAAAGTGGAAAAAAATCCATGCAGCCTTTCCTAATTCCTCTATTTTGGGAAAGGCCCTCCCGAACCACTGCCCAAACCCCCCTGGCATGACCCAGTGCCTGACAGCCCCCCCTCCCACCCTGCAGGCCCTGTGTTGACCCCCTGTCCTGCTAAAGTTTGTCGGAAGATAACAAAAGCAGAAAGCAGCCAGACAGATGGTCACAAGGTCCAGGCACTGGATCACTGACACTAACTGACAAACACAGCAGAAATCAACTGAAAATGCATAATAAAAATGATAATAATAATAATCCTTAATCTTTATAAACGGGTTTAAGCAGTTTAGCGGATGATTATTTACAGCTGGTGTGGTTCTGCTATCCTAAGCACAGCGAATAAAGTCACTATAGATTTAATGTTTAACTGCTGTCCTTCCCTCAGGACCCACGCGAATTCTCCTTGAAATGTCACGAATTAATCTCCGCTTTTGATGCTTTCAGTGCTCGAAACAATAATTACGAAATAATTACAATTCTCTCACATCTCTCACCTTGAGGAAATAATAAATAAATAACAAAACAAATAACACGCGACACTAATGAATGCTAATGGGCCGCTTTAATGCATGCGCCGGCGTTCAGATTTATGGTCTTTTTAGCGGGGTTTATTTTCGGGTTAATTCATCAGATTTTATCACTGACGCGTCTCATGTGGCGCCTGGCAGGCACTGAGTAACGGCGGGGTGAGAACAGAGAAGGGAACCGCCGAGTCGGGGCGACCATCCGTGATAATCGACACCAATAATAATAATAATAATAATAATAATTATTATTATTATTATTATTATTATTGTGTTGTTATTATTATTATTGTTCTTATTATTATACTATAACAATAAATAATAATAATAATAATAATAATAATAATAATAATAATAATAATAATAATAATAATAATAATAATAATTTATAACTGTTTATTATTATTATTATTGTTATTATTATATTTTCACTCATCGAAGACGAGCTAGTCATTGTCATTCATTTATTCTCAATGGATCTTCGTCTGTGAAAGATGGCTGGGAAATAAGCGGCAGAAAATTTCCCTCATCGGCCACGCGCCTGCTGCAGGTGCGCGATCCCGGCGAAGTGCCGCTCAGCCGGCGGTGTCTGATCGCTGCTCTGATATCTGTGAAAAAGCGCGGGGGCTCAAATGGACCCCCGAGAAGCATTTATATGTATAATAATTCAGCCTTAATGCAAATTCCGTTTGAATTTAGCATTATTCAGTGTGGATCTGTAATATCTACAGATAATGGTGCTGAAAGCTGATCTACGAGCAGCGAGCGCCGCGGTGAACAAGGTCATCGAATCCTATTGTAGATGTTACTTCACACTGAGCTCGTATAAAAGGTATATTTTATACGCATACTGCTCAGTGCTGAAAAATCAGATTCTTGTCTTTGAACAGGCAATATGTCCAATTATATAATATATTTTTTTCACCCGGCACCCGTAAATGTAGCCCTGCGACAGGCTTCTTTGGGTTTCAGCACTCTGTACAGGCTGATGTGGCGGGTCCTCCTCTTGCCCCCTGCGTCACCTTTTTCCCTCGTGCTACTCTAAACCCTAATTGCAGAAACACGTGAAACACACACACACACACACATATACTGTGTCAACTGGGAATGGCTGCACATGCTTGCAGTAATTTTCATTCTGTTCTCTCAAGATAATGAGAGAAGTATCGCGATAGGAATACCACTCTAGGCTTCCATTTGATTTGTATGGTACAACCCCCTAACACCCCAACACCGTTACAAGGATAGCCTCCGTTTTGAACCTTCATCCTCCATTTTGGACACAATTATCCTTCTTTGAATAGAAACATCGGTGGACACCCTAATTCCACACGATCCCAGAGTAACAAATTCAGCCCATTTGGGGACCTTCTCAATGTGCCCCCTCCCCCGCTCTGGTCCCACTAACGACCAACGTGTGACAGGGTTAGAGACATTATGAAGATATGCTGTATGGATACTATGGGGATAACCTTTAATAATGAGAGAGAAATTATTAAGAAACATAACGGGTAATGAGTTCTAACCCCAGTCTCTGTATTTACCTCCTTACCTATCTAAGCTTATCTATATGTACAGCTGGGGATTTTGCTGGTGTAATTCCGGTTAAGAATTTAGCCACTGGGACTGCCTTCATGCTTATCCAAGAATCTAATATTAATCATCATCACTGTCAGGTCTGTCAGCCACAGCAGCTGATAAAGACCTTTAGAGTCACCTCTCTGATCAGTCATATTCAGGCAGGACTGCCGTCATTTTCATTTCAGTTAAACATATAAATTAAAATGGCTTGCATTAGTGATACTGTTGCGTTCATCATGACTGAAGACTCGCACTAGATTGCAGGAATACTGATTTCTATAGCTGGAAGGGTTTGTAACCAAACACAGTGGTTTGTCAGGAGAAACAAAGGTGATTCATGGAGACACCTGCACCGTGTAGAACCACGAATCGCTTGGAGGGGTGAATCAGTGTCACCGCTGAGGACGACCCCCAGCTTGCGGAACCGGAAGAACTACACGGTCCCTTGAAAAGGGCCTCATTGACTGGGTTATCAGGACTCTGACTGCTTGAAACATTGCCCCCCCAAAGTCATCACCCAGCGATATTAGCAATGTCACATGGTGCCTGTGGTAGCCATTCGTTAAGTAATTAATGACCCAGTTTCTGATGGTACCCGTCACTCGTCTAGCTGAAAATGGATCTCACTGCACTAATGTTCTTTTCAGGTTGATTAAATATGAGATTTAATCTTCCATAAAGTCATACATATAGTGCCTTATTATCATTATATAATACTTTTATGGGATTTGCACTGGACATTATTGTTAACTATCAAGAAGTGAAAGCAAATGCTCTTCGGGGTGTGTTGGAGTTTAAAAGTACAGGCTTGAGTTTCCTTTTCACTCCTTGCTGCTCTCCAACTTGCACGGAGGGGAGCTATACAATGTCCCACAAGGTCTGGCCTGGTGTTTGGCAGCAGGATTTGCGAGGATTTTTTCCCATTACAGATCTTTACACCTAATGTAGCTTACAAAAACAAATTTAAAGAAATTATCAAGCTTTACTGATCGATTAATTGCACTAATACTTTTCAGCCCTGCGTTTCAGAGAAACATTTTACTTGAGACCACTGTGTCAGATTTAGTGTTCAGAAATAAATATATTAATTATTTGCACTCCTGTTTGATTAATTACACAGATTATTTGAGCTGAGGGGACTGAGATAAACCTTTTATTAAAGACCCCAGTGTCACATTAAGCGTTCAAAAATAAATAAATGAACAGATACATTAAGAGATTAAAAAAAAAAAACAAATAGCTTTTTTTGATTGATTAATTACATGGATAATGAAGATCCCTTTCCTCACAACATAATGCCTGATTATGGACTGGATAGAATAAAGGTTTTGCGTAGCCTGTTTTTGAATTTTTTTTAATTTTATTTATTTATTTTTGGGGGGTGGGGTGTACCAGCTTGTACTCTGCTGCCAGGCTGAACCCACCCCTCCCCTCAGACGAAACATGCTACATTATCTACTATCAAATGTACGGTGGATTAAAAATGTTGTTTTCCCAAAGGACAGGCCTGATCCCAGCCTCTCTAGTGTGATTAAAACATGTGGAATACAGCCTACCACAGCTGCCAAAAGGGGGCGCCGCAGAGACCCCTGCCTCCTGTCCCCTGCAACCTCCCAGCTCCTGTGAATGCCCACAAACCCTCAGATGTGCTAACTATTGTTAGACAAATGAATAAATAATGAAATGAGTCACAGAATACGTGAGTGAACGAATGACTGGATGAAAGTGAGCAAATGAATGAGATCAGAAAGATCTTTATCGGCCAAGATTATTAAACATATAAGGTCTTTTTCTGTGCGCCCTGGTATAACGCATAACATGCAAGACAACTCAAGACTATTTGCAAGTATGTGCACAAGGATTTTCGAACATACCTTTTACACTAGAGTGTCTACTAACAAAATCGACAATTGGTAGAATAAATGAATAAATAAATTGTGAATATAATTTAAGAGAAATGATGCAAGGAAGAGTTGTAGGACTGCATGAATGAATGAATGAATGAATGAATGAATGAAGTTCAAAAGAACAATTCATTGTTGGCCTGTAAGTGCGAGTCTGGGAATACCAATACCAAACAGTGAGCACAAAATGTAGGGCAGAGGACTGAGCATTTCGCTCTGCCAGATGATGCATTATTTATAAAAGCAAACTTACCACTTTGCTATTAGAAAAGGGCAGCCTATCCTGCATACAGTAAAGCCATTTACAGATATGATCAGTTTACCAAAACAATTCCGGTTAAATACTTTGTGCAAAGGTAAAAAGGCCTTCAAGGGCTATACATAATAATTAGGTTTCCTGCTATAATAGACCATGATGCACAGTGCAGTGTGATTACCTTTCTCACTGCACTCAGTCACCCCAAAACACCAGCAGCCCCTTCACTGGTTAGTTTTCGTATATCTCTTAACACTTTCACATTCAAATATTACTATCTGCAGTAGTATCTAACACACCTACATTTGACATCCCTGACATCACCCCACGCCTTGTTATAAACAAAATGCTGCAGCGGTCGATTGACAGACTCGCCCTTGCAGTATTGGGTGTCACCTTCAGCAGGGACAAAGGTACACAGAGCCCACACAAGAGCAGTGTTACAGTAATGACCGAAACATTCATGTCCTCATTGCACATAATTTATTTGCACAGAATGTATTATTCTATAAATATTTATTCCCTTTTAATATCACAATATTCTGATTTTCAGGACATTTTATTTGCATACCTTTAAATCTGTTTGCATTATTCTTATTTTTATGCACCTTATCTATGTGACACTAAATGTGCACTACACTCTTGCTACTGCATGCACCAGAGTTTCCCCTATGGAATCAATCAAGTCTGTCTTATTGTGAGATATTATAAAACAGTCAGTAACACTTTACATTAACTGCACCTTCATAATGCATTCATAGAACATTCATAAGCAGCATGTACCTATAGCTTAATGGCTATAATATTCATTAATAACAAACATTATATGGTAAAATAAAAATATATAATTGTGTAACATTTGTTTTTAATGTATATTAAAGCTTTTAAGGAATGTTAGGATGTTAAGATGTAGTTACATGCTACTTATGAAAGCTGTAAGAATTTATGATGAATGCATTATGAATTTGCAGTTGTGTAAATGTAAAGCACTACTACTAACAGTCAGTAATAGAGGCAGATGATATACATTGATTTATGACAAACAAGGAAACATCCTAATTATATAGAAAAAAAAGCAACAAAATATGAATGTTTACTAATGTTAATATGCTTATTGAATATATTCAATGATATATAATTCAGTTAATAATTCAGGAATCACCCTTCTTGACACAGTTATCCCAAAAAGCTGAAGTGTTTGGGGCATCGAAGCCATACAGAGCACATTGTACACAGTTGTAGAAGTCCAGGCTGCAAAAAGACGACATGATGTTTACGGGAGAAGAAAGCTTGGGTGTGTGACCCCGACTCTGCATAAAAGGCATGAGGGTGTAAACATCCATCCTTCAGATTTCACATTGCAGTGAGCCTGGAGCCTGTCCCAGAATGCATGAGGATCAGGGCAGGGGACACCTTGGACAAGATGCCAGTGCAGTGCAGGGCATCCATCCATCCAGCTAAGCTCTAACTGCAGTGGGGGGCCGGGGAGGATTGGAGTCTATCCAGACAATAATACCTATCTCTGAGAATATAATAATAATAATAACAACAGCAACAACGATAATATTATTAATTATTATTATTTGTAATAATAATAATCTATTTATTGTTACCGAGTCACTATATTTATTCTGTGTCATTATGCTGCTGCTGTTACTCATTGCTTACGTACACGTTGCACTCTGTATATGAACCCGTATGTATGTATATAAACTCCTGTGCCCAGTATATTTCACTGTAAGTCCTGTGACGCCCTCTCACTCACTGTCTTTGTGTCCTGTGACTGTATACCTGTATATGCATGGTATGACAATAAAGCCAAATAGGCTTTTACAATGGAAATGGGCTCCAACGCAGGTCAGACCAACTGGGTTACAAACAACTGTAACCATTAAAAAGAAGATTATGAGCAGTTCATTTCTGCAGTCAATGTAGGTGCTGTAGAGCTCAGCTCTGCTCCAAGGAGACCTGCTGAGCGGAGATCCAGGCTTACTCAGTAGCATGAAAGTCATACTGCATCGTCCCTTAAGGGAACGTTATCAGACAACAGGCCAGTTATTAATGGGCCTTTTATGATGCTTATGATGCTCTCATTAACAGATGGAGATGTGTGGTGGATCTGCAGTTCAGTTCCCTCTGCTATTACACTCTTTCCGCACCTTTTCTGATGCTCTTGACCATTAAAATACTCGAGTCGGTCACGGGCCCATGAGCTCCACATACATCCTGCTCACAGCAGAATCGGACTACTACCGCATCTTTTAATTATCTCCTCTTCCACTCCACAAACCACTGATTTGCCTTGGAAATCCAGCACCTGCTTAGGGTATAATAAGATTAACTATCGGGCAATCTGATCTTAATAGCCAGCGATTTGCCATTAAGATATTACTGTGTGCTTCTTGTGATTGACAAGGGCTGGTGAGATTCATTTTCAAACATGTCGGTGCTTTTTACCAGCTTGTCAATAAACCAGGGGGCTAAATTATCTGCCAAATGATGATTATGGGAAAACTTCTAGCAGAACAAACCAATGATGTTCGAAACACTGGTGCATGGAGTTTGTTAATTACCTCCTACAGATCACTCCACGACCACAACCGCAGTGTAATCGAGAAATGTCGGACATGTTATGTGTTTCAGACGTACTGCGGTGCAACGGAAAATCCTCTCCTGTGGAATGTTCTGGGTGCCCTGGTGAGTATCCGCTAATGAACAGAAGCAATGTTATTTGACAAGAAATGGAGACAGAGAGACAGACTGGGTGTCTGTTAAGTCCACAATCTGTGTCTGGGGGAGAGACAGGGAGCGAGAGAATGGGAATGTAGCTTGATGTCTGTGATTGGCAGCTAAGAGTGAAATGCAAAAGCGATTCTGCGCTTTTGAAAGTGTGGGTTCGGCTATGGAGACGTGCAATGAGTATGTGAGCGTGTGTGTGACTATGACAGGAATCTGTCTATGTCTATGTCTCTGTGTGGTCATGTATATTTTACATTGTAGGGACCAAAATCAGACTAAAAACCTCTTATTTTGACCTTGTGGTTTTTTTTTTCAGTCCTCAAAAGGTGAAACTTGGTTTTATAAAAATCTGTGAATGAATGCCAAATGTCTTGTTTGGTTACTTATACCTAATGTTAACGGTGATTAGGGGTTTAGGGTGTTATAGGATAAGAATTATGCCCATTTAAATGAATGGAGAATCTCCACAAAGATTTAGATACCTAATCTCTGTATATTTGTGCTTGGTGGCTGATGACTGACTACGCCTGATGTGTAAGATGCTGGCAACCGTCTTCTTTTTGAGCTGTGTCCTGCTATTGGTTGTTCTGGGGATACTGCTCATACTTTACTCCAGAGCCTCCTATGCTCACACTTTTAAATACTCTGGTTATTCTTGGTGTTCTTCTATATGCTGCCAGATGCTCTGGTGGCACCCCTGGCTTCATGCAAAACCTGCCACCCTATATCACCCCCCATCTTCTCTCCATCCCGCTCTTGGATCATGTTCCTAGCTTCTGCTAAGTTTGCTAAGAGATGCCGAAATCAGTCATGGAGATCGCCTTACTGCTGCTGCAACCAGCCGCCTAAGGACCGGCGCAGAAGCTCCCCCAGGACTGTCCGTCACACCTGGTCTCGGGGCCCCTTCAGTAGGTTAAGCATCTACCACGGAGGTGACATATGGTCCAAGA
This sequence comes from Brevimyrus niger, assembly GCA_015164015.2. Classification (NCBI taxonomy): domain Eukaryota; kingdom Metazoa; phylum Chordata; class Actinopteri; order Osteoglossiformes; family Mormyridae; genus Brevimyrus; species Brevimyrus niger. The sequence goes on along the minus strand of JAABNY020000002.1, from coordinate 21,370,246 downwards.
AGATCACATCGCTCAAACTGTCAGCTGAAGGCACGTGAAGAAGGTCCCAGTGAACAAAAGACACCAATCAACCCCATCCTTGAACGCCACAGGGGGGGTAGCATATGGTGTGATCAGCAGGCTGAGGCACAAACTCGCAGTGAAGTGTCCCGAAGTCGCCCCCTCACCTGTGCTCGTGGTGGGTACGGCGAGCTGCACCCCAGGGCTGGGGTCCTGCTGAGAAGGCTCCGGACCGCCTCCCTCCTGGACCCAAAGTAACTCTGCGAGTGCCGGGGGGAGCGGCGTCCAGCTGCTTAATGGACATTTTCACCCAGAGCAGCTTACGCAACCTGCGCTATCGAGGCATTGCTGCAGAAGCAGCTCTTAGTGATGTGGTCTGAGTTTCAGCGCTACCTTGCTGAGAGGCCTCAGTTAAAAATAGACAAACTGGCCTCTCACATTGCACTGGATGATGATCGTCAGCATCATCATCATCCTTGTCACCATGACATCATAATCGTCATCATCATCATTACTATGACAGCATAATCATCATCATCATCATTACTATGACAGCATAATCATCATCATCATCATCACCATGACCAATATCATAATCCTCACCATCATCACCATGGCCTTTATCAACATCACCATAACCATCATAATCATCATCTTCATCATCATCTTCATCGTCAATATTATCAAGTCAAAAAATATATCAATTCAAATTATGCAGTTGTACAGTGAAATGAAATAGCATTTATCCGAGACTTAAAAACAGCTTTGCAGATAACATGATGTTAGACAGCAATGACAAAAACTATAGAATCAATAAACAAATGAACAAACGAATGAATGCACAAATATCTGTACACAGTGCCACTTTTGACTAGGGCTGTGCAATAAGTTTATTTGTAAATTATCTCAATTCAGAAACGTACATGTGAGCGGCATACAGTGAAAAAGCAATGGGTATATAAAGTACCGTGTGAGACAGTTCCTCCATTATTAGGTGAAGAAGGTTATAAAATGAGATCCATCATCCTACACCCAGCGCTTATGAAGTCTAGCATCCTGAATGTTTTATTTGTTCCATATGAAGAGAGTGCTCTCTCTATCTCACTTTCTTTCTCGGGGTAATGCAGCGCGGGGGCTTTGGCGATGAGCGGCGTGTGTGAATTGCACCTCAGACACCATTTCCTGCACCTTCCTGCTGGGATTCTGCCCTGTCTTAATTACCCCACTGCTCCAGGGCAGGACATCACGGTGGAGTTTGTGCTGACGTGCCTGTTAACAGCTTCTCAAGTAATATTGTGACATTTCTGTCAGGTGTGTATTACTTGTTAAAATGCACATGTTTCCAGGACGAGCTGGAGAATTTAGGGTAATGATCCAACAAAATATTTCAAGTAGCAATATCTTTTCTAAAAGCTCCATTAACCTTCTGGTCACAGCTACACATGTATAACAGTTCACACATATGATAAACATCATGGACATTTGTAGCATCTGACAAGAGAGTAAAGATCACGTCAGGCTCAAGTGGCAGGTCGTGGAGTGGTTGAGATCTCACTCCATGTGATCTGAAGGTCACTGGTTTAAATCCCGCTGAATAAATGAGTAAAATAAGCTTGTTTAGCTAAAAAATGTCAGATAAGCAAGTGAATGCAAACTGCATAGAGTGTGAAAACGGGTGGTATGCTTAGTGAGGTATTAAGAAAATAAAATTGTAAATAAAAATGCCGACATGGATTCTCTGTACCTCTTGAGTTTTCATTTATTTATTTTTAAAAGCCGTATTATATTACTCTCGGGAGAAAATTGAGATTACGCATGGAAGATTACAAGTCCAGCATATGCTGTTTCGCTTTTCTTATGCTTGCCATTAATTTCAGTAAAATCCCTATTTGCTTATTTGCTGAGTATAAGCCATGCTAACACACATGATGGAATGTGAGTGACTGACGGCAATTATGTCGAAAGATGTGTGTAAATAGCTTTGAGATACAGGAAAGTACGGAAATACAGAGGCGTCCTGATAGACAGAAGCCGAAAAATATAATGAAAAATAAGGCAATGATTTCAGGGCACCTAAAAGACAGCCTGTTGTTCTACGGCTGAATTCCAATTAGCTTCACTCCATTGAGCGCGGGGGCCTTTTAAACATGTAATTTGCCCCATTTTTAATTTACCGCGCCAGAGTGCCGTGCCGTCAAGCCCCGTGCCCGCCGCTGCTGCCTCTGAAAGCCACACTGTTCGTCTGTCGGTGCTCAGAGAGATGGCAGGCAGGCTCCGTGGTTTCAATCTGCCACGATGAAGAGACACCCACAAAGAACGGCGGAGCCCGATTCCACTGCAGCATGAATATTCATTTCTTTGCCCCCTGCGCCTCACCCTGGTTTCTGTTTTGCGTGAGCATGCGTCGCTCTTTCGTTAATCGCGATTGCTCGCTTGCTCGTCCTGTAAAAAACACGGAGCTCTGCCGCAAGGTATCGAAGGAAAGAGGCCCAGAACTGTGAGGCACAGTCGAAAAATCAGCCCGTCCTGCAACTGAAGATTTCACAGCGTGAGTGTTGGAACTATGGGGTCACTGAGCGTGGGGGGTGGGGGGGAGTGGGGGAGTCACATACTAGTGAGGGAAGACCTACAGGAATCTGGTCAAACCGAGTCATTCTCGATATTGTGCCATTCAGGGCATAAAACACTACACATTTTATTCAGCCCCATGTGACGGATCTTCTCAAGCACAAACTCTCTGCGTGTTTTTGTCAGCTGAAAGCAGATCTAGTTGGCAGGGGAGATCACATGCCTCTCCGAGTGTCACTGGCAACCAGCAGGACATCCTGTACTCCTGGGCATGGGAGGGGCATGGATACCCTGGCAGATTGGGGGGAGCCCAGCACTTTGCAGGGGCCCTTGAATTTACCTAAAATTATGCAGGGCTGCCCAAGGGGACATTTTCTTAGGTGGCACAGAATTTCTAGGTCCCCACCCGCCGGCACCGACTCCCATATCATTGTGGCGGGGATACGGCAAAACGGCGCATCAAGCCCAAGACCATGCTGCCCCCGAGCCCTCGGGCACCGTGTGCCCGGCCGTCGCCAGCGCTCTCTGGTACATTGGCACCTTAACCGTAACCCCTCCCGGTGTCTTTGCTTTTCGCTGATGCCCGCGGAGGACAGAGTAAACAATCACAGGCCTCCTGAAGAGCAGCAGCATTAGCGGCATTGACAGCACCATATGCCACGCGGGCAGGGGGCAGCCGGGGCGGGCATGCCGGGCACGGTGGCAGGGCCTCGAGCAGAGGCCTTGGGGACCTCTGATCTACAAGGTTGGCTTGACAGTCCGACGCCGCTTGAGAAGTTCCACCATGTACCTTGTCATCCATGATGTCCTGCCTGGCTGATTTCGCACCCCAGGGAGCGGAGGAAAAGTCTGACGCGTCTCCCCTTCTTTTCTCCACTGTCTGGATGTCTGGCCCCGGCGACGACGGCTGAAGTTTCCGCGGACCTCCGGCACACTTGCCGGAAAGAGCACCAAAGACCCGAGCGTCAAGTTGGGAAATGATGGTGACCAAAAACGGAACGCAGTGCGAGCTTTTTTGAGATGAGGAGACCGTGTCAGAAGAAAGTGCCTTGGACCTCTGCTCCTGGACACCAGCGGCTTGCAGATAAGAGAGTTTTGACAAGCACTGTGAGTTCATCAGCAGGGTTACACCGAACATGCCTCTCTGTCTCAGTAACGTGCCCACAAACACCACAAGGAATTTCCTTGCACAGGACAAGGACACCAACTTTCCAGAAGAGCTCAGTTCACTTGTTTACTCACTTTCTCAGCCGTTGCTAGCCAAAGCTACCAACAGACTAGCTTCTCTGCTACATCTGTAACCCCGTGGTCGTATGCGGCACACCCCTCCAGATAAGCCTGCCTGCTAAGCAAACAGAATGCAAAATGTAAATGTCATACTGTGGAGACCTTCAGAATGTATCTCAGGTACGTTCTGATGAAGTTCCAAGCACCGTCTGGAAGCCCATAAAATTTTAACTTTTTTTTTTTTTTGAATATAGTCAGATGACTCCAGGTAGCATCTAATATTCAACCAGAGGCAAAGCCACCAGGGCCTGTATTCTTAAGAAAGAAGCTCCAGGGACAGACAGCACCGTGCAGCATATTCAATAATAAAGGCTGCTAGCCTAAGGATATTTGTTTAAAGTATAAATAATTCAATGTTGAGCTCCAAAGAAACGGAGACATGAAAGAAGAAACAATATTTCAAGTGGTAAACCTCAAAGTTGTCAGTTTCTTTTCTAATTAAGACATGATAGAAAGGTTTAGCAGCTTCCTGAGAATTTAGATCAGGAGAGAGTGGTATTTTTGTGTCTCAGGATGGAGGTGCATTAAGGTTTTGTGATGCAGAATGACGTTTCGAATCCTCATGTTCGAACTGCTCCGGCCTGATGTCAGACACCCCAGTTTGTCCTCGTTTACTTAAAGGTGAGTCATTATGGCCTGAGGGGACGGAGGAGCGAGTGACAGGCTGGGATGGGGCCCAGCGGCTCACGGCAGCTCATTAGGGGCCTGGGGACACAGAAAATTAGCGACGACAGGGCCCAGAATCGGCACTCTCTACACACGTGCAGTAAATGACAGGCAGGATGATTTTCTGAAGAAGGAGAGAGGATGAGTTACTGATCATGATGAAGGGGAGAGGGAGGTGAGGGAGCTGGTGGGGTGAGGTGAGGGGGCTGGGGAAGGGAAAGGTGAAGAACAGGGGGGGGGTCAGCTTAGGAGCTTGGGTGGGGGTGGCAGGGGAGGCAGCTGTTTCAGCCTTGAACCAAATTGGTCACAAATCTCGGTGCAGCTTAACCAGGCCACATCTACAGGAACCATAGGGTCCGCTGGGTACTATAAACACAGAATGTACTAAAGGCAGGCTGACCTTATGGGGGCGCTGTGCCTCAAGGGACACTCAGAGCACCGTGACGTGTGGGGGAACGGCCAGCGACCTCACGATATGCCACATGTGGGAGCGTGTCACCGGTCTCCACGGTGATCTCCATGGTAACCCAGAATGCCCGCTGATGTGGCTGACGTCCTTTGGGGCCTTGTCATCAGTACAATCGTCAGTGATGCTGCGTCTCTGGCCTTGTCACCTTGGGGAAGACCCGGGGGGACATTCGGGGCTGCAGGCGAGTCTCCCTGTGTAAAGAGCGACTAGCATGGCGTTGACACAAAATCAATATTGCGGGTGAGTAAAAAACTGAAGAGCGACGTGTAGATGGCGCCCCTGCCTGAGCGATTACCGGCACTGCGGAAAGACGGCTGTCCTGCGGGCGGTATTGTGTCATGGCCTCGTCAAAGTGCCGGGTCACCCCCCCCCCCCCCCCCCCCCCAACAAACCCGCCGTCCGTTGGTGCACAATCGGGAACG
>JAABNY020000002.1:21349737-21364824 GCA_015164015.2 Brevimyrus niger | reverse complement strand
CCCGGCCTGGGCCTTTCCCGGCCGAGCGGAAAAACAGGCGGCCTTGGGGGGGGTTTGTTGTACGGCCTTGTCGAAGAGACCGGGGGCCCCCCCCCCCCCCCCCCCCAAACACACCAGCCGTCTGTTGATGCACAATCGGTAACGTGTGTGCTAAAGGACAGGTCAAGCCAGTGTTTTATTGTAGCACACCGCTTAGCGAATGGGGGGGGGGGGGTTCTGACGACTGAGCTACTGCAAGAGCAGGGCTGTGAAATGAATGTCGCAGCTGCCGATAAGCGTTCGGCACACGGTGATAGATCAGCGCAGAAACAACGCCTCCTCAGGCCGCCGCGGGAATTAATCATTTATCGTGTGCCGGCGACGACGAGCCTCGGACCAGCACTGCATTGCGGTTAGGAGCGGCTGAACCCGATGGGCAGCCCGTGACGATGGCTCCAGCCAGACACCGCTGGCCATTTTTGAGGAGAAGCACCGTCGGCCTCCCCTTGGTGAGCTCGATCACAGCGGCGTCACCGTCAGGCAGGGCTGTCGAATGTCCCGGGAAAAACCGGCTGAGGAAGATGTCTGTGTGGACAGTCTGGGCTTTTAATGTCCCTGGTTACCTGCCGGACCCCGGCAGCTGTCCGTGATGATTCTGCGGGACGTCGACGAGGCCCAGTGCTCTGTGGCCATCACACAAGGGACGCGACTGTCTCCTGCTGACTTAATGTCATGTTGTCATGGTTACGTCATGTTTATGTCCTTTTACCAGAAACCCATTTAGACTGCTTAGCGTTTTAAACAGCAGCAGCAATAACAACAACAACAACAAAACAACAACAATAGTAATATTTATTTGTGAGGATTCCTGAATGATTCTTATTCTTATTATTGTTGTTGTTGCTGTTTATATTATAAAGCATATCTCTGCATGGCTGAGCTGCATTGCTCAGTGCTCTCGTATGCACCACATCATCTCTGCAGCCGGGTTCTCGGTGGGGGGGTCAAACCCCAAAGCACCTTCTCCGTTGTACCCATTGGGGGGGGGGGGGGCATTGACATTTCCTTTCTGAGCAAGTGTTCACCGTGGGCAACCCATCACGGACATCGTTGCGCCATTAATGAGGCGACATCAGAAGAAAAGCAGAAGGATTCAGCTGTCAGCAGGAGGGAGTCATCAAGAAGAGGACCGAGGATGTTTTTGGTTTGGAATTTGCATGGTGACAGTCGGCATGGCCGGACAGTATCCGATGTGCGCGATCAAAACCGTGATCCCTTCTGAAGCTGCTCTGTCCTGTGAAAAAAGCTCGAGGCTGTGAAGATCTGCATTCTGCAAAAGGCTTTTACTGTGATCTCACAGTTCACACACTAAACTCTGATGTTTTCAGACAGCCACAAAAACAAACTTAGAGCAGAGTTTCCCTGTGATGGGAGAGGAAGCGCATATAGGAAAATCACAGGACATTTCAGTCTTAGGCTTCCTCATGCATTTAAATGTTATGCTACCAGCAGGGCGGCGCTCATGTATTTTTCCAGATGCACTCAAGCAGTGTCATGAAAACTGTATTTAAATGAATTTGGTCGAGCTGAAGATGGGAGGCAGGAGGACTGTGGGGCATGCATGACCTGTGAACTGTAAGGCTGTTATACAGCAGAATGTAGGCTAATTAGGCTATGAGTTTGCTTTTACATTTGGTTGGGTTTTCGCTTGAGCGCCAGGTTGGTGAATGATGTAGGTTGTGCTTTAGGTAATGAAAAACACTGGGATTTTAGTTCTCATTGAATAGATACTCGGTTATGTAGTGAAATAAAAACATCACATCAAGGTCAAGGGAAACAAAGACGTCCAGGATAAACCACCCATGTCATATCACGTGCATATGATTGGAACTTTGGCGCGTCTCAGTGACTTGATGGTACCCACAACGTTTAACATTATCAGTAAGTGTGGTTTCTTGTAGCATGCTAATTTGAGTGCAATACCTTGAGCGGCTCCTGCAATGAAACCAAGTTTCCATGAGTTCTAAAAGCTGTTTGGGCATCGGGACTCTTTCCCAGCCCACGTTTGGACAGCTGAGTTGACATCAGCTCCCGAGGTACTACACAAAAACCTAGAAAAACGAAGAAAAAAAAAACACCTAGAAAAATCATAAACAGCCAGTAAAAATAATTGTTGTCTCCTTCCTCTACAGCGGGGTCCCACGTCTGTGGTGAAATCTGGCAGAAACAGAGGGGGAGAGCTTCACACTGTTACATGGCCCGATCAGACTCGGAGTGCTGTGAGACCACTTGCATTGTCCTCTTTACCCCTGGCTGCTGAGTGAGGGAGCTGGGTTCAGCTCCCAGTGCTGACACAATCACATCCCCTCCCAGTCCTCCCTGATGCTATCTGTCGACTGTGGCGCTGTCCTTTTGTAGATCGTCATGCTCTGGAAGAAGCTTGGAGTGTAGTGCATCTGGGCGAGGGCTTGAAACCTGGACGGGACCTGCTGTGGTACTGAAGATCCAGGCAGAGCAGCTGAACAGCTCCAGTGGAATATCCAGCTGTAAAAATGCAAAGTGGGTTTGGACTCCAGAAAATGAAAAACAAAAAAAAAAACCCAAGAAGAAAGTATGATTTTCAGAAGGCTGACAGTTTACAAGGAGGAACAACCCCCAAAAAATGTGTCAAATACACCAAGCACATGTAAACAAAAGCTGTTATTAATATTAAAAACATGCATGTGTTTTGCTGGTGCAGGGGTGGGTTTGTTGACTCAAAAATGCACTTCAGAGCCCCCTCACCACCCCTCAGACGTTTCAAAAAACAAATTAAATACCGAGTGAGCAAAGTGAGATGATAGCTGCTGTTGGATCTCCTAAATAAGGAATTAATATTAAATAATTAATATTTAGTATAGTAGCCAGCAAATGCAGAGTTTGAGGGCTGGTAAGCAGCGCCACCCTGCCGGGGACAGAGAAACATCTGCGTGTCTGACTGAGATTCAGGCAAAGCTGCAGTGTGTCAAACATAAAAAAATATTTATAAATAAAAGCCAGATGTGCAGAAGGAAAGCAATGTGTCAGCTTATATCACCTCTGAGATCACAGCAGAAGGGATTAAAAAAAATGCTGGTGTCCAACTTTGAAACACTGCAAAAAAATAAACAATTAACATTGCAATCTAACTATTCAGTCAAATGTATATTTTCATATACCCACAAAAAGACAGTTCCTGTACCTTTTTATGTCTAGTACTAATTATACAGTACCACTAAATAGCACGTAAATGATGCTCCAAAACAAAATCTAAAGCACTTTCTCGTGTGATTAAATGGCACACGTTAAATTGAAATGTTTTCACTGTGGTTCGGGCCACCAGTTTCTGACCCTGATAAAATCTATCAGTTATCGGTGAGCGGAACTGAATTTCAACTTCTCTGTCGTTAACTGTGAAGGATATATATGACACCTAAACATCAATAAAGCTCCAGGGAGCGCTCGCTGGCTTGTTAAGGCCTGAGCAGCCTTATATGCATTTATGCCCCGGGGGCGTTTTCTGTCATTAGCATTGCAGCTATTAGGAGCCAGTTGATAAATATCGGAAAGATTGCCGTGCTTTTCATGCTGAGATCCGGCCCTCGGAGCAAAAAACATGAAAATGGGTGAGATCTTTACCAAGGCCGTATTGATTATTTATGTACCTTGGGCACTTTGGAAGCAGAACTTGAAAACCCACTTTGTAAAGATGGAGCCATATTTTAATTGATGTGGATGTACGGTACGGAAGAAAGGAGATATCATGGAGCCTGTAATTTATGCCATTAATATTTGACAATGAATGTCAATTCTTCAGGAACCTGTATGCCACTTCCTAGACAACCCTTGACATCTTCTGTCAAAACTTAATCCGGATTTAAAGATTTAATCGAGACTCTGACTCCCGCAAACTCTTGTTGGGAAACTTGAAGAGAAGCTCTAATCAACCTATTAGCCTGGGAATGCATCCTGGGACGTTGGATATAAGGAGAGTAATTAGGGCTGTCATTCTGCCAATCAGCCGCAGGAACGCTGCAAATCTGAAGTGAGTAATTAGGACTACATCTCACACACTCTGGCTCATCTCCAAAGCATGATGGGAAATCAGCTGGAGATTCCACTCCCATTTCTCAACACAGATCCACAAAGAGCCAAAGCAAAACCGCAGAGTCAGTACAGATATTTTATCTTCTGCACATTATTCTTATTATCTCATACTGGGATTAACCCACTGACCAGATAGTTATAAACTGTTTGTTTTTTTCCTAATTTTCCAGACCTTTTATTTTCTGGCGGCCATATTGCCTGCTGAATCGGCAAATAGGAAATCCCTCACGGACCTACAAAGAAAATAGAGTCAACGCCATTCCGAGTCAGAGAGACTTGTGTGGAACCCCATGGTGCACAGAGAGCGGATGCTGGGAGATGAATTTCGAGGATGTGAATGTGCACTGGGGTCATGGGGGGGTCACCCCCGGCCACTTGACCACACCACTAGTTATCCCAATGGAATTATCCAGAATCCAGCTCTCCTTCCGCATTTTTTCGAACCTCATTACCTAGCAGACACCTTTAGTTCACCTGCGTCACGCTTTCAGGGTGAATCCGAGGTTTTTACCCAGGGACACTTATCTTGTTCAACACCTCTGTCTCTGTTACACTTTTCTTCTTGTCAGTTTACAGGTTGGACATTTTGGGAATGTCTAGGCAAACATAATCAGAAGCCAAAGGGGGAGGTGGGGAAGGGCCAGTGTGTGGCTCAGCCTCTTAGTCTTCTGTTCTGGTCAGAAAAATCCTGTCCTTGGCAGAATTGTCACACGGCTGCTGGGCTCTTCAGCAAGATCCTTAACGCCCCCGAAAATGTTACCAAGGCGGCCGGATAAATGCTGACCTCGCGTTCAGAACCCATGCCTCACTCTCTGAAAAAGGAGAGCTTGATGGGATATGTGAAAGGTACCGCACTCTAATGTACCAGCGTTTCTGCGAATGGCAAGTTAAGTTTCATTTTCACTAATATTACAGGGCGGAGGCTAGCAGTCCTCTTCATGGTTCCAAAAAACATGGGACCAGTAGCCTGCTGTTCTGGCCTGGCGTCTCAGCCCGGCTGCTTGGATAGTCCACCCCGGCCTGCTCTATCACTTTCTAAACCACAAGGCGCCCTCTGCAGAGAGCCCCCAACGTGAGGTGGGCCCTCCCCCGGAACAGCCCAATGGCCCTGGCACTGTGGGAGGGGCCACGGCGCTGAAGAGGGAGAGGGGGGGTTGTGCAGTTTGGGACCGGAGGCTGCATTGTGTATTTTCTGTGGCAGAACCACAAACAAAGCCCCAATGCCATCTGTCATAGTACCTGTCACTTGCCACGGTGACCGAGGCTGACTGCCTTCAAATACCTTCATAAGTCAACTTGCCTTAGACACCATGATCCAGTCAAACTACCAAAGTGCTGACACCAGAACACTATGGCACCAGCACTTTCTGTTCTGTTTGTGAGCTGTGCACACTAATATGCCTGCACTGCATGTGTGTACTGTCTCTGCGCTTTGTCCTGTTTTGTTTGTTACATACCTCGCTGCTGTATGCGCCAGAATTTCCCCCATGGAGCGATATACTTTGTCTAATCTTATCACGGATTTTAACTTGGGACTGTACCTGAGCCCAAAGTATCACCGGGGCCTGAACGAAACCTCACTGTGCCACACGCCATCGAGCAAAAGGCAGCTGGTGAAGTTTCATGGCTGTATCATTGTATGCAGGGCTTGTTTATTCATTTTTTTATATTTTTAATTAAATTCTGTGGTGTAATTTCTTCTGCATATTACCGGGAGCTACATTAATAAAATTTAATTAAGATTTATATGCAGGGAAATATAGAAAATTATAGGGGCTGGCAAATATAGAAGTGATCCTGTATGGAAAAGGTCAGGAGTCCATTTCGGGGGAGAAAAGTCTGTCCCAGGAAAGTTAATAAAATATCGTCCAATGGATAATTAAAAATGGCTTCAAATTCTCAGCCCGTAAAGAAAGAGAGGAACATGCAGTATTACCTGTTACTAACAAAGGTACTTTACAGGGCTGTTTGTTTAATTACTCTGTCACACGGGGCATCGTGGGTGGGAAATTAAGACCGACTGGGTGTGTAAAGTCAGATAATCTCGGGGTTCGCTGGCAGTGGATCCCGCTGAACGCGGCCGAGCTGCCTGGTTAAACACGGCGAGCACGCGGACAGACGAAGCGTTAAAACTGGCCGGCATGAAACACGCTCGCGAGGAGATGTGGGACAGCGCCAGCCACCCCGGTGTGAGGGCGGAACGCCCGGCACGGCCCATTACTCGCCATGAGCGACGGCGTCACCGCGGCGGGTGCGAAATCGTGCCGCTGGGGAAACGTCATGTCCCCGACACTCGGTGGGGGCATGGCGGACATTTGGGAAGATTCGGGAGTGTGGGAATTGGAGGTGACACATAGCTGCCTGCTGAGGACACTGTGACATCGTGTGACACCATGTGACACCAACCGCGGCAAGACTTTCCGGCAGTTTTACAGTCATCGTAATGCTGAAAATCCCAGCAGAAACTTAGTTTCAAGCGATTTTCTGCAGATGACTTTTCTGCGGGTAGTTCCGGCAGGCAGTCCTTTTAATTGAAGTTCAAAACAAAAATGAATGAATAAATAACCAGGAAAAATGTGCATCTTATAACAAAAGGGTACAATTTAATTGAGCTACAGCAGTGGTGAGCTGCTCCAGTTTATCTGGGCATCTGTACCAAAAGAGCTGCTGGCAGCATCCCATATGTAAAACAAGGAGCCTTTCAGGTAGGAACTGAACTATCAAAATATCCTCCATCCATCCATCCATCCATCCATACATCCCTCCTTCCATCCATCCATTCATCCATCCATCCATCCATCCATCATGTTCTCCTGGTCATGGTGAACGGGGCCTGAAGTCTGTCCCCCACAAGGCTGGGCTACACCCTGGATGGGATGCCATTGCATGGCACACATGGCACACATTAGAATATCAAGGTGTATAAATGAATAAAAGCTAAATAGTTACCTGCCAATAGCTGGCATGTCTATGGGTCACCTGGTGCACTGGAACCCAAGTGAGACAGGCTCTGCCGGGCACTCAGAAAAGCGAGCGTGGGGATGTGATCACTGCCACCCAAGGAAGTCATTTGGCAGTGCGGTCAATACATAGGCAGTCAGGGAAGACCAACCTTCCCTAAAATTACTGAAGATTACAGCAGCACAATACACACATTTACACAACAAGCTTAAGTTCAAAGACTGTCATCATATGGAAGGAACGGAGGCAGAGTTACAGTCATTAAGCCCATCCACTTTACCCAGGAAGGTCAATAACTCAGAGTGTGGGTTGGTGGTCAGGGGTGAGGGTTAGGGAGAGGTTAGGGCTGGAAGTGTGTGTTCACGTACCACACCTGACGCCGTAGTGGACCAGGAGGTCTCTTAGCAGTTACTCATGCGGCATAACTCAAAGGGTCAGATTACAGTGCTGACAGATACACACAAACCCAGAAACCCCCTGGGGAAAGAAGCAAATTTGCAAGTTCACAGATCCCAAGCTCTATCTACGCAGAGAGGGCAAACAGGCAGGGGGGGGCATTCCCAGAAGGCACTGGGGCAATGGTAATGATGTGAGAAATCGTGAGAAAGGCATTGGACCTCCCCCCACACCCTACCCTTCACCCGCCCCCCGTAAGTGCTAGGAAATCATCACTAGAATCCACAAGACAGTTCCCCACCACTCAGACCACGCACTTCAGTGGGGTTCCCAAGCTTAGAAACAGTCACTACCCTAAGTATTAAACACACACCTGTTTTTTAGGAGATACTGAAGCAGCATGTTCTACTAACTAGCTAGCTAGCTAGCATCTTCTGCAAGAAAACAAAGAAACAAAACCATGGATGGTATCACTCAGGGGCAACTGAAAAATCCATAGAAAATGGACAGCATGCAGGAAGCTGAATAAACGAGTGTGATAACAATCCCCCTCAACCATGCAAAAATATTATAATGAAATTCAGTCAGCGTTTTTTTGGGGATTCATTAAACCTGTGTTTGACTGAGCTCCCTGCGTCCTCGGTCTGTTTAAGCCGCTATCATCTGTATTCTTTAATGATTTGGCAGGAAACAGTCCCATAGCGGATGCGCCCCCCCAGTGGGATAGGCCCTAGCGGGCAAATCGACCGTGTCGAGTCAGACAAACACCAGGAACCGTCTGGCTGCGACACGAAATCCTGGCAGCCCTGGCAGTGCAGGGTAAGACGCTGTGCGAGTGGCAGTGTGTGTGGTTAGGAGGCTGTGGCCACGATCAGAAAGTTGCTGGTTCAAAACCAGGGGTTAGCAGAAACATTTTGCCATCAGGCCCCTTAGCAATGCCCTTACCTCCCTGTTACTCCAGAGACTGGCTGACCCTGCCTTCTAAATTCCACAATGCTTTGGAGAAGATTCTGGTTGAATAAATGCAATAATTTGGACTACAGGTTAGTGTTAGCAAACAAATTATTGTGGGTATGTGGGTACTATTATTGTGGGTATTATTGTGGATACTGTGGTGGGAGTAAGAAGGAAAAAAATAGCAATGATTTACCTGTTTGTTTGGCCTTGGATAGTGTGAAAAAAGTGCCTTGATAATTTCAATAAGACACTGTTACTGTCATCCGTCTAAATGATATGGACACATATTACGGTGTATGGAACACATATGTGCTCGACAAGATTTACTGTGAGACAGAACTGAAAAAAAAAACTGTGATGCAAAATCGTGTTTATTTTGCTCCTGGAGAAAACACAATTGTTTCAGCTTGCAGCTGGACTCGCTTGAAACCTTGTCAATGTCTGCGCTCAAGATAAGATTCATATTTTTTTTAACCATGCCATATTTGTTTTCTCCCCTCGCAAACCATTGGTGCTGTTGACATCGGAATGTACGGCGGCCTCTCCGGGCCCGGAGACAGACCCCCCCATCTCCGACAGATAAAACAAAGCATGTGTGGGGAGTCGCGTTAGCTACCCTGTGGTGTCCTGACTGCCTCCACTGTCATACTGGATCTGTCACTTTGTTTTTTAGCCCTCGGACAGGTGTAAGGCGCCCACATTCCCCTCCTGGTCATGTGACCATCACCGTTGTCCGGCTGCCTCAGCTAACTGCATTAGTGCGGAGACACTTTGGTTCCGTCCCCCTGAATTAAAGGCTTTAATGCGAATTGCCAGCTCATTGAGTTATCGGAATTAACACTAATTATCTCTGACAATAGCTTCCAAATTGTTTTTAAGTTGTGTTTACCTTGCAAAGCATTAGATGAGGTCTCTGGACTTAATTATTAGCCTGGACAGGTACATGTATGCAAGACTAAAGGATGATAACCATCAATGTAAAAAAAATGTGACACATTAAAAGAAATCATCTATTTAAACAACAGGAGGTGTTATGCTTAGGCCCAGAAGTCAAAAGTCAGGGAAGCATAAAATTAGGGCCAAGGACCTTAAAGATGGTGTCTGACCATCTTTTCCTCTTGTATATTCCCATTGCTGATGGTGATCAGCCATTTTTATGGTACCACCCCCTATAAACAATAAATTCACTCCAGTGGATACTTCCCATCCCCATGTCACATGGTTCTGTTCACCATCCAATCATGATGAAGGCTGAGATATTCAGTTTGACGTTAGATAATAATAATAATGCATTTTATTTTAAAGGCGCCTTTCAGAGCACACAAGGACACCGTACAAAATTATACAACGAATAACAATCAGAATAAAAAAAAAACTAATTACAAAAACTAAGAGAGTATAAAAAGCTAAAAGAATTCACAGGGAGTAGGCACTTTTAAACAGATGTGTTTTGAGAAAAGGAGAGAAAAGGGATTTATATTTCTAATGTCTTTTGGTAAGTAGTTCCAGAGTCAGGGAGCAGAGCATTAGAATGCCCTGCTCCCCATAGTGACAAGGTGGGCAGAAGGGATGATGAGGTGAATAGAGGAGGAAGACCTGAGGGAATGAGAGGGAGTAGCGATGTATCAGACAGGTATGGAGGAATGAGGTTATGGATCTCATGCCTTCAATTTCAAAATCAAAATAACTTAATCTTTATTTAACAATATTAACTTCCTAACTTTATTGATTTACAGGGGTGTGCTGCTGAAATGTTACACTGGATAGACATGCAGATGTGATATTGAGGATGACCTGTTGGTCTTAAAATATGATATCTCACAGACATGAGCTAATGCTAATGCGGAATATTCCGTCTATACCGTACATTTTGCTGCAGTGATTCAATGTTTGTTGAGAAAAGCCCACGGCCGCGTATGATATTTCACACAAAGCAGCAACAGCCTTCAGCCTTTACGTTTGGTGACCATGACGGCTGAGATTAACACCTCGAACTTCCACCCAGTTCGTGTAGCCTTCACACAGACATCCCCAGACTGACGGCCACCTTCTGTTATACTGGAAAGCAATTTCTGATTTTATTGAAAACTGAGTTCCTCCAAATCAGGCTTGTGCTGAATATTTCTCTATATGAATACGTGGAAGACCTTGCACAAATTTTGCTATTATGATAGTTGTGAAATCAAAACAAAGCTTAAAAAAACCCGACATCACGCAAAGCAGCAGCCTCGGGCTCCGAGGTTCAGGGGCTAACTTTAATTATGCGTCTATTCTTGCTCCTCTGTCTGCAAATGGCAATGTGCTCTCCACTAATTGGAAATCGGTTCAAGCTGCACGTTCGCTCGTTTCCTGAACGGCGTGCACTGTACGGGTGACCTTTAAGCAGACTCCGTGGACGACAAAGCTCTCACCAGTAAATCTACTGTAGCCATGTCTCTACGGGCATCATACCCCTGAGCCGAACATCTCAACACCCACATGGTGATCGTCTTCCCAATGTTGGGCTACGATCTTCGGAGTGTGGGAGTTTGCAGTTTACGTATCCCTGAACCTGAGGGATTTGTGATCAGTAGTTGTTATAAGCTATTGAATTTTATGTAATCTTTATAAATATTCTCACCCACATTTAATTATCAAACGCTTTTATCCAAAGCTACATACATATAAGAAAACAAAGTCAGAGACGGAGATAAGGGCCTTGCTCAAGGGATCAGTGGTGACATCATGTTACCAACCATGGGATTTTAACCAGTGACCTTCAGAGTTCTGTAACCTGCTGAGTCACACACACATAAGAATGTACAAGAAAAACTTTATATATGCATGAGTGCATCAGATAAATATTAATATACATGCTGCTACGCATGAATGTTTAATAGTACATAAGCAGCAGATGTTCTGAAAACCTACACAGTAAATATTTCTTTCTAAAAACAGCTGCAGTTCCTAATGCCTTGATGCCTTTCGAGGTTCCTGCCTCGATAATAAGCTCGTTTTCATCTGCTGGGTGCTTCAAGTGTCGGAATCGTTCGTCATTCCGTCTATATGAGCCAGGGAGCACGTTTAACGATGCTAAACAACTCGGACAGCTCAGATTAGGATCACGTTGGCTAACGGGAAGACTAACCTAAGAGGACAGGCAAATTAATGGAATCATTTGGTGAGATTTCTTCATTTAATTAGACATATTCTTGTGTTTTTAAAGCTGTTCGATTGAAGGTGAATTAATTTTTTGTAAACGTGCAGTTTTCTAGAGACCCTACTTCTGTCCGAAACCTGATTACTATAATCAAGTTTGTTTTTCTTTTGAAGTCAGCAGGAAATTAGAAGCGGTCAATGGATTGAGTTTGCAATTAATCGGTCGCCGGTTCGATTTCTTGAAGTAGTCGTGCTTGATTTTCTGTATTCAGCAGTATCCCTCTCAATTTGGTTAATTAATTAGCATGAGAGTGTCAGTTGGTCAGTATTCTCTATTGGAGAAGCATGGGGCTGTCGGAGTGTTGATCTGCAAACCAATAATAAACCGAAGGGAAAATGGCGAACGACTCCAAGCCTAAATCACGTACTGCGCCACTGAGGAAGCACCCATGAGGAAACAGGCACCGAAAAGATATGACAAAGAACGACATGTTGTTAGTCCATGAGGCCACATTGGCGCAATGTAGCAGTTGACAACAGAAACGCTGCTTATCGCAAGCTGGGAGCATGACGTGGTGACCGAAGCAGACAGCTGTCATTGCGTCAGCGGCGTCGAGCCTGACGTCTGGGCGTCGCCGGGTGACAAGGGCGGAGGGGTGATCCCTCAAGGAATCGCATGGCAGACGTCTGCTTTCTGATACCTGCAAACTGATCATTAGCTGTGATTCGGCGGCACCCCCAAAGCTCAGGGTGGGATTTGTGCCTGCCTCCGCGTCCTGACGGGACCGGCTGACAAGGATTCCACCGCTCTGAGTAGAGAGTTTTACCCGGGAGATTCCGGTCTACAACCTGGAATCGCTGCGCTCTTCACGGCGATGAGGTTTGTGGGAACATCTCACAGGTGCCATGTCGTCTCCAAGGGCCCAGTTAGCGGGTCACATGGATTTTGCGTCTCCTCCGGGAGTTTCGCAACTCCTCCGGCGGTCTATTCGCATGTGGCTCGGGTCAAACTGACGACTTCTTGAGCGTGTCAAAGTGTGTGCGTGCCAGACGCCCTCCGTGGCCTGGCATTTTCTACAAAGCCTGCCTCTCCTGCGGAGTCCAACTTCCTCTGACACGCTCAAGATGAGCTAACCACAGTATCTTGCATGCCGTCTTCAGCTATATGACACACAGGTGACACACTGAGGTGAAATGTCTGTCTCGTTGGTCGCAGTGCAAAGAAACTGTAATAAATAGAGTTTAAATATGTAAGATTTTTCATGAACATATATTGAGACATAGACACATAAGACACAGACATGACAGCCAAAAATGGGGCTGAAAAGAAGCACCTGGTGATCTGGTCAATGATCAGAAAATATACTACATATATATTCTGTATGAAACCTCACAGCTGAAAATTTCCTCCAGCTAATGCCGCTAAAGTCATGTACGATACAAGTGGCAAGTAAGAAAGTAAAAAGTTGCTTAGACCGGCGCTGAAGGGTCCTCTGCAGACACATATGGTCAGCCGCTGTCCTGCATCTTTAAGGTCTGCATCTTAAACGAGGGACAGGAGCCCTCAAAGACCCCATTAAGCGAGGCGGCTCGTGGGGCAGCGTGCGACAAGCCCGGCTGCGAGGCGGCAGATGGACAGGCTAATTAGCCGGACAGATCGCAGCGTGCCGTCGCGGCCCTTCTGCTGGAGAGCACCAGGAATACGCCCCACGCTGTCAGCGCCGCCGCTTAATTGCTGGCCTGACGTGCCGCTAATTTTTTCCAGAGTATATGAAAGGGAGGATGACAAACAGGCCGGCTTAGCGACGGCGCTAAACGTGTGACTCTCTCAGCAAGCCACCCTGAAGTTCTCGGCTTGAAGATGACAGCCCCTTCTGATATTTCTCCTACAGCTAATGACCTATCTGGTGTTGATTTACCTAATGTGCTGTTTTGTCTAGAAAAGGATTTGGCCACGCCCTTCCCTTGGTTGGTCCAATCACACTCAGGCTGGATGTATCAGGATTCATGGAAATTCTGAAATGGAGGTAAAGGAGAAACCCCATCTGACAGAGCACTTATACGGACGAGTTCTGGTGTGTTCTCTGTGTGCATAATTCCTGGACCCACAAGACAGATAACCCTCTGACCCAAGCCTGGTACTGCCCCTAACCCAAATCCCAACCCCCTACACCCCTCCAGGTCTTTAATTGTCCCCCCTGCCGAAATACTGGGCCTGTTCACTGCATGCTAAGCTGACCCAGTTGCTCTCGCACTGGATCAGGTCCATTTTGTCACCATAAACGTTCACCCTGTACAGCTGTACGTAACTTGTTTTCTTGTACCACAGAAATAAGGGCTTTACAGCCCCGGCAAAATAGTAACCATAACAGGCATTTCTCATAAAAATAAGAAAATTGCATTCCATGAATGCGCAGTCAGACATTTAGCATGTGAGGTTTATATTTTGTCGGGGTGTTGAACCTGAAAGCTCACAAAATGTACAGAGTCACAACCTTAATGCTTTTGAAATAAAGGCATTATTTGTAATATAGTTTTCGATAAACTGATCTTAGCAAATCATCAGCTAGAATACGTATTCATACTGGAAACAGAGAAAACATTCATATCTGTTTTCCTGTTTAATGTCAGTTCATAATAATCAGTGTTATTCTTCTCCAGTGTACAAATATGGGGCCTGACAAACCAGTCAAACATAACAGTGTCTGACTCATCTGACCTTAGAGATTAAGAATAGAACCAACAGACAGATGAAAACTTGTTTAATAAATAGACTGATTATCTACCCAAAAATGTGGAAATAACCACTGGGTCAAAACCCAGGGGAAGGTGCAGGTGAGAATCTGCAAAGGCTATCATGACAAAATATCAGCAAAAATTTCATTTTATTTTTAAAGAACCAAACCAAAGCTATCCAGGGAGTTCACAAAATCCAAAATGACTGACACGGGAACTTTGTGGCCCACTCTTTCTGCAGCTGTTGAAAAATAATGTTTTTTCCACAGTTTTCCCTTTGATTCAGAATATCAGAGATCATGTTCTTATTTGATACCACCAGGGAAAATATATGTCGCTGCAAGGAGTCAGACCAGCGTTTGTGATGGGTGGAAAAAAAACATACTGCAAATAGTGAATGATGAAAAGAGAGATGGAAATGGTGAGTTCTGAGTTGTAGTGGGACGACCCAGTAAAACACCTTCTGACCTCAGAAGGGGAATTAAGATGGAGATGTCCCGTTAAAATGGGGGGAGGAGAGGAAACCCAGAGGTCGTAGGTTCTGCTACAAGCCTATATGAGCTGCATACGCAATAAAATGATGCTATCTAAGGTGATGTTTCTCTTTGACCACTCTTTGTAGTCAAATGGGCTTTATTGTCATACCATCCACATACAGGTAAATAGCACCACAAAGTACCATTCACCAACAACCACAATGCAACATACAGATAGTGATAATGCAACATACAGGTGGTGATAATAATTCATCCATCCAATTATTTCCCAACCTACTTATCCTTCTGGGTTGCAGGG
>JAABNY020000002.1:21303406-21315015 GCA_015164015.2 Brevimyrus niger | reverse complement strand
TCCCATCCAGGGTGTTCCTGCCCTGTGCCCTGTGACAGACTGGCATCCCATCCAGGGTGTCCCTGCCCTGTGCCCTGTGACAGACTGGCATCCCATCCAGGGTGTCTCCTGCCCTGTTCCCTGTGACAGACTGGCATCCCATCCAGAGTGTTCCTGCCCTGTGACAGACTGGCATCCCATACAGAGTGTCTCCTGCCCTGTGCCCTGTGACAGACTGGCATCCCATTCAGGGTGTCCCCGCCCTGTGCCCTGTGACAGACTGGCATCCCATCCAGGGTGCCCCCTGCCCTGTGACAGACTGGCATCCTATCCAGGGTACCCCCTGCCCTGTAACAGACTGGTATCCCATCCAGGGTACCCCCTGCCCTGTGCCCTGTGACAGACTGGTATCCCATCCAGGGCGCCCCTGCCCTGTGTCCTGTGACAGACTGGCATCCCATCCAGGGTGTCCCTGCCCTGTGCCCTGTGATAAACTGGCATCCCATTCAGGGTGTCCCTGCCCTGTGCCCTGTGACAGACTGGCATCCCATCCAGAGTGCCCCCTGCCCTGTGACAGACTGGCATCCCATCCAGGGTGTCCCTGCCCTGTGACAGACTGGCATCCCATCCAGAGTGTCCTCCACCTTGTGCCCTGAGATGAATCAGGCTCCTGTCCAGGATGCCTCTGTTTTGTGCAGAAATTCTTGACATACAGCAGGAATTCCAGTTAAGTGCAGACAAACAGACACATAGTGCAAGGCAAAGTGGAAAGATGGTACACTTGGTTCAAACAAGTAAACATTGTGAAAACAACTCGAAAATGTACACATACACAAACCTAGCAAGGACATAAATAAATCTATATAAAAAATAAAATAAAAATTAAACAGATGGCATAGTGTAATTATATGTGCAAACAGAATAAACGCTGATCCTTGTGACAGAAATGCAGGAAAAAAACGCTCACTGCCAGCGCCGTGACCATATTGCCGCTGTCCTTGTTCACCAATCAGTGCAGGCGTCATCATTTAGCAGACGCACGGCGAAGTGAAAGGCGCTTCATCAAGGCCTGGCTAATGGAGCATGGTTAGCGATGCAGTGATTCAAAAAGGTGACAGTGACTCATTCCGCCGCTCGTGCCAAGGCAGAAAGTAAAGCGGTACTGTGAACAGGGGTTACATGGTGATATACAATACACACTCTTATGCCGAAGCCATTGAGAATCCAATTTATATCTTTATCCACTGAGGATTTAGCTGTTTAGCGGGGACCACTATGGCCTTACATTATAATTCATATGGCAAACCCTTTTATCCAAAAGTAGCGTCGACTAGACCTTGAAACATCTGCTGGCTAAGACTGTTTCACTGGGGTCTATACCACTCTGTTGAAACTGGGGTACAAACCAGCAACCTTCTGATCAGACACAGCAGCCTAAACAACTGGACCGCACACCGCCCCAGGTGGTGTGACTTCTGTGAGTCTGTGGCTTGACCTAAGGCCCCAGCCCCCACGTGACCAAAATTCTGCCTGCAAGGATGGAGGTACGCCATAGATGGAGCACCGACCTGCTGACAGCAGGGAAGCCGACGGAGGAGGACACGATCTGTGATCATGTGGATGATGTTTGGGAGCCATTAAATCAGGACCACACACGGTGGAATCCAAAAGTGCTGGGCTGCAATTAGGGTATGTACTGATGCTGATGGTAGCAGGAGTTTAGCAGGAGGCAAACCAGAACAAACGGGCCAGAACCAGAGGCCTCTATCACTTTTCTTACTTAGCCGGAAAACCTGTCACATTCAAGTCCCTGCAGTTTAAATAGATTTTATCTTCATTCACCTACATTGAGCCCTGGCTAAATTAAATCGGGCTAAGCATGAAATCCTGTTTTGTGATACAGGTCTCTGGAGATCTGAGTCTCCTGGCCAAGCAGGAAGATGGGAGGAAAAGATGGGAACCAAACTTCAGTGGAGGGTCACCTTCAGGTGCGAATAACCACCGAAAAGACAAGCAGCTACCTAGCCAGCAAAGGAAAGGCACATATTCAACTAGAAGACCCCCCCTCGAATGGTCCAAAGATCTGAGGTTCCTCCTGGACGACACGGCCCTCAAGCAATGTGTGCAATTTTGAAATGTCTCACAAGGGGGAGATAGAGAGCACTAAAGCTGCATGAATACTGCTGAGGGCCCAGCTATCCTGGCTCCGGGCCATCGCAAGCAGCATGGCGGAGTTTACCGCCGACCGTTTCTAATGAAATGTGAAAGACTAGGATATAAAAGTTCTCACAGAGGTGTTAGACGGAGCACACAATTAAGGATGCGAACAGGAGGTTGCTGGTTCAGGCTCCAGGAGGGATTAGTGAACTTCAGTAAATATCAAGCTGATAGATAGATTATAAACCTGCAGTAATGTAGCCTGCACTGCAGGAGGCGCAAGGTAGCTCGCAGTGAAAATTCACTGCTTTTTTGTTTGTTTGTTTTTTTGTTAATGCAGCATAAAAAACCTGCATCAAGCTGGTTATTGCTAAAAAATACACAAAACAAACACATAAAAATAACATTCTCAGCTAGGAATCCAGGACACTGCAGGAGTCAACATACCCTATAAAATATCTCCGACCTTGAGAGACTGTTCATCAGGTCTGACCCTCATCTGATCCCCTAAGACTCAAACATCTAATGAAACATCTATCTAATGGCATTCTTTTCACCGTCAGATCTTTAAATGAAATGACATCACGCGGCCTGCCGCAATCTTATGATTGTGAGATGAGAGTGGAATAAAAAAAACCAGCAACAGCAGATTTAGTATAATATGGATCCCTGTCTCTATCTGGTCTGCTGATCTGAGGACATCAGGCCCCCCTTGATTCTCCAGGCACTGCGGTGTCAAGCTCATCTTCTCACGCATTTCAAAACCAGCTTCCTGACATATGATTAAGAGCCGGAAACGACAATGGAGTGTCGTCGCTGCTCCGCCAGCATCTAAGCGAGTCGTTAAACTGCCAAACAATGACAAGACAGAACCTTCCGGACTGATGGCTGTACCTGACAGCAGCTCGCACACGGAGACGTGGTACCATGGCCCTGCGAAAATGACGCCCGCGGATGGGGAGACAGGAGGGATGATTACTGACACTGCTTTCTAAAAGGCTGCTCCCGTTAATACTGTCCGTATGTGAGTATCTATCCTGAGTTTCCTTTTTGAGGTGTATGAATTCACTGTTCAGCTCTCGCCCAGCAGTGACCTACAAAACGATGCCCAGCGAGCACTGCGAGGACACAGAAAGCGGCAGGTGAAAAACTGAGCAATGGCTTATGGGAAATTATCCCGGGCATTTCCCTTTAATGAGTTTTGGGAACAAGGAGCTGTCTAAATTTAAGAATATTGATTAAAGTCACTTAAATCATAAAATGAATGCTAAGCTAATATAATATGTAGTGCAATGACCAGGCAGTGATTAGTGATGAATTATCTCTTGCTATAATTGCACTGGAAGCCAGTCACATGGACTGAGACCAATCCATTCCTGCTGCACCACGTGTCCTGGCTCTGTGGGCCTTACATTCACTGGCTGTGCTGGTGTTTCCTAACGCACCAGGCTGTTAGCCATGGAGATGGTGAAGTGATAAGAGCAGCCAATCTCTGCTACAGGCTAATATGATATATTGAAGCCTCCTCTCCTTCTCCAAGGTGCATTAGTGGTATCTTAAAGCTCTTCAGGCTCTATCCTTCCCTTGTCCCTCTCATGGTTCCTACTCTCACTGTTTTTTTTTCTGATGCTGCGCTCTCCCATTCCCTCCCTGCTAACACACACACGCACACACGCTCAGGAGCAGGTCGTCTAGACCTTATGGCCACAAACACATCATGGGTGATCTCCACTCTTCCCAAGCATGTTTCAGCCATCCAGCAAAACGCTGTTTCAGGGGCTCCTATCAGACTCTGAGATCCTTAAACCCAAAAACAAACTAAAGCCAAAACATTTCAGCACAAACTCAGCAGGCTGGTGTGTGTGAGTGTGTGTGTGTGTGTGTGTGTGTGTGTGTGTGTGTGCACGCCTGTGTCTGTGTGAGCAGGTATACTTTACTTTATGGAGACACAATGTCCCCACAACGTGATGATTGCCCTTTATATTAAGGGAAAACTCAATTTAATAAAAATCTGTGGGGAAAAAAAAAACTAAACTGTGCATTGAAAAAACTAAAAATGTAAAATTTATTTTGCTTGGTTACTTATGGTTATGGTTAGGGCTAAGTAGGGGTTAAGGTTGTCATAGTGTTAGCGTTAGCATTTATCCCATAGACATGAATGAGCGGTCCCCATAAAGATATGTTTACCCGACACATGTGTGTATGTGTGTGCGTGTAATAAGATACCTCACTTGGGAGGTCCATAGGTCACTAACTTAAGTCATCTTCTTTCTCACACAGTGAACCTTAGTGACATTTCTGAGCAGCAAAATCAAGCCAAAGGTGACTGACGTGTAAAATGTTAAATCTTGAATCAACTCATGAATCAAGGAAAAAAAAACTGGTTCTTAACCTACTTCAAAGAAGTGTAACATTAAATCCATCCATTCATCTTCTAAGCACTTATTCCAGTCAGGGTCATAGAGACTAACAATAAATGTGAGAAGTATTTAATTATATACAGTGCATCTCATCAGTATGTTGAGATGTTTACTTATGCATGCATGCAGTACAGTCAGAAATGTGCATAAGGGTGATATCCAAAATTAATTAACACTCCAGCTGCCCCGATTAGCAAGGGATGGCTGACGAGGCCAGCAGGTATTAAAAGGTATTATTATGAACACTGTGGTAATGAAGAGGGGCCCCATGGTATGTTCAGACCAGGAACCGGGGGGCATCTCAGACAGATGTGACTGAAATCTGCTTTAATTTATCACTATGCAGATGTTGTGAGATAAATCAAGGAATGAAAGACTGCATATCTTACAAATGACATCATTACTTTGCCCCAGGAGACGTCACTTAAACCGTACTTAAATGTGTCCAACACTGTAAGCTGTTATGAATCTATTATGACCACTTATTAAAAATAAGCAATAAGTATTTTTAATTTTCACCAGGAGAATAACTCTTTCAGTGTATTCATAATTGGAGTCATATACCCTTTGGGCAGACGATGCATCTTTTAAATTAAGCAACATTGGTGGATAAGTGCAAATGACAGACTAGTAACATGAGTAACAGTGGTCAGCAAATAGAATAACACTAATGCTCTGCTACTGGTGTACTATCGTAAATCAGCAATTATTAAATACAAACCTTTCATAAATAAATACACAGAAAGGCAGATAGATAGATAGATAGATAGATAGATAGATAGATAGATAGATAGATAGATAGATAGATAGATAGATAGATAGATAGAAGCATACTCAATCAGATTGTACGTGTCTACACATGCTTACCATTCATAATAAATAAGAATTTTATGACTTTAACCTTTCGGAATTTATCCTATGTCTTCATTCAAGCCCGTCACCCTAGTGACAGTCCTAAATTAAAAGTCCCATCATTCACTGACGTTCGGTTTCCTTTATTTGACGCAAGAAAAGTAAAAAAAAAAAAACTCGAGTTCATTAAGCGCTTTGATTGATACCCCTGCAGACGCCGTCGCTATGGACGGACAGTAATTACCGCGCGTGGTGCTTTCGTATTGCTCAACGTCGCATGGAGATAACCCCATCCCCGGTCCGCTCTTAATTTTTAATCAAAGCGTCACCCGCAAACTCGTCCCCCGTCCCACTTGAGCGCCTTCATTTAGTTCCCAAAAATGAAAGAGGTTAATGGGCAGATTGGGACGTGAACCGCCGGCCACATGGGAAAGCGTTAATGACACGCGATAAGCCCCGCTGCTGGCAGCAGTGTGGCATGTTCACAAGACTGTCTAATGACAAAGATGCTTGCTTTTTTCTGAAATTCTTCCAGGCCACTGTAGAGATGGCACATGATTTAAAAACAACATCTGCAGCTTCACCAAAGTGTGTTTTTTCTGTAACGGGGTCGACTCGTCCTTTCAGGCGACACCTCAGCCTCTACCTACTTAGAAGCAGTCGGGGACAAACTTAATTTAGGTGTCACCAAACTTCTCCAGCCTCCAGTAAATTGACCTACTTTCTATTATTTGCTTTCAACATCTTGACTTGCATGTGCTTCCTGGCAGCACACTTGCACCCTCCAGTGGCCGGAGGCCATCTCTACGGTCTTTAAAAGGCGTCATGTACATAAGTGTCCTCCGGATGCAACCTTGAGTAATGTTTTGTGAGGTAAGCAGGGGCACCTCCACCTCAACTCCCACTCCATTTACAGACCCCGCCCGGCTCACAACGACTCCAGAAACTCCAGACTCTAACCAACCAGCACAGCCCAGGATGTGCTGCCATAAAGGGCTTTGAGTAGAAGACATGCATAAATCCATCTTCTAACTGGTTAGCTTTGTAGGGGGCCTGGATTGCTGGCTACCATTATCCACTCTCAGACACTCTTGCCCTGCCCCCCTCCCTCAGTGCCTGGGTCACTGAAATTTTCCTCCTTTCTCCTCACTTATGGGTGTTGGACAGGGCTGCGGAGCCCCCTGGACTCCACACACAAGGCTGGACTGTTGAAATATAAATATCTGAGTATAATATGAAGCCAGACATTCATATATACCATGCCGGTGCTCGTAGAGGTTGGGCTGCCTGAACTTTTACAAACGACTTCTGTGCTTCTGATTAAAGACAACAGAAGAGTATCACTTCACTGATCTCCAGTGGCTGAGAGCTGAGAGCACGTTCATGACGGGATGGAAATAAAGTGACGCGGGGGGGGCTCGGGGAACGCGGCGCAGGGCCTAAACGGGCAGAGGACACTGACCAAAAGAGAACTCTTAACAGGGACCGATTCCGAATATCTGCTTAAGTATGCATGTGTTCATGTAGTAACTGTCTTCTCTTTAGGCGCGCAGTCCAAAGCCTTACCCCAGCGCTTTGCTGTTAGTGTGGACACCATTGTATGCAAAAAGTATCAAAGCAAAACATTCAGTCAGATATAATACTTTAATTAATCTAGAGGAATCCATTCAATAAATGTCACTAATTGTTTTTTTGATTACCAACTGGGTGCAGATTTATAAAACATAAAGGAGCCACAGATGCTGCTTTCTGAGTGTCATAAAGGGGCAGATTCATGCGGGTTCTTGTGTAAATGTCCCCTCCCCAAGCGGTGCAGTGAATGCGACAGCAGCCGCGCCCTGATAAGGCTGTATTGCGAAGGGGCACCGAGCTGCGTCACATTATCCCTGCCAGCTTTCCTCACTTGCCAAACCTTTTGGTCTCTGCTGAAGACATGGCTCTGCTTGCTGGGAAAGTTCCGTCATGCTGTCCCAATTACATTATCCTGTGCATTTCTTTCATTTTATTTTAACTCATAAAGGTGTTTAACATGAATATAAGTATAATTATGCATCTGTTCCATACGCATCAAATATTATGTGTAGAACCAATACCAAACTTCTGTCTGGAATGCTGACCCACTTCAGTACAGACAGTCATGTGCTGCTGGTTATGTAGTGATACCTCATCTGATACCTGCATTTTAAGGCCCAATGAACATGGAACAACAGCCCAGTCCACCAGTTTTACTGCTGTAACATATGCATTTATAATGCATGCATAGAGCATGTCTTAAAGCATTGCATTCATAATACCTTCATCGGGCAAGACATGACAGCTTTAATATATTTTAACAATACTTATTAAGTGCATCTTCATGATTCATTTATAATGCATTCAAAGGACAGTGAGTACATCTTGACAGTAAGGTACAATAACAATACAAGATGCTTATTAATGCTGCATGAATGCATTACAATTGTCTTAGGAAGATGCACTTAATGTAAAGCTTTAACATATTTCAAAAAGTTCAAAAAGAATAAGGAATTTCTCTGAACTTTTTCTCTGGCCTCGACGTCAGCTCCATTTCAGCGTCTCCCCAGACAAGATCCCCCACACAAATCAAAGCCCCCCCCCCCCCCCACCATGTGACTGTAACAGCTGGTAGGCCATAAAGAAGAACAGGTCAGAATTTCTTTGAATAAAGCTCAATCAGAAGACTTGTTAATACACTGCTCAGGCAGAAAGCTCTTTAATTCACATTCCAAGAACAATTTTCTCTTACTGCTGGTTTTTTTTTTTGCAATCCCCAATTTTTAGAATGTCATTACTCATATTTTAGAGAAACTCTCAAATTAAAGATTTCTGGAGGAATATTGTTTGACTGTGAAATTACGAAACATTAAGTTTCGATGCTTGTTTACTCATGCAATACTGAAAGCCAGGATGCCATTGTAGTGGTGCCTCTTTCTGTAATTTCTTTTGGCAGATAGGTGTGGGATTTGAAGCGTAGCATATTCCTACGAGGCAAAAAATGAAACAAGCAAAAACAAAAAGCCACTACTTTTGGCTCATCTGGATTCAGTCTGTCTTTGTGAGACCACAAACAGACTCTGTCCCTGAGGAGAAGGTTCTTGCAGGTCTGAGTGAAAGCATCACTGGCCTGGGGCGACTCTGGGTGAAACTGCAAACAACTCACTAGGATGCCCATGCATCATGAACAGACCCTACGCATACGGGAAGCTCAATCAGGGCACTGCAAATAGCACTGCATGGTACCAAGTAGAGCCGACAGAGAACATTCCATACCACTGTACGGCACCAAGTACAGCCGACAGAGAACATTACATACCACTGTACGGAACCAAGTACAGCACATAGAGAACATCACATACCACTGCATAGTACCAAGTACAGCCTATCGAGAACATCAAGTAGTACTGTAAGGAACCAAGTACAGCTCAGTGAGAATGACACATATCACTGCAATGTACCAACTACATCCCATGACGAACATCAAGTAGCACTGTAGGGTACCAAGTACAGCACATCGAAAGCATCAAATTCCACTGTAAGGTACCAAGTACATTCCATCGAGAATAATAAATACTACTGTAAGGTACCAAGTACAGCACATGAAGATTGTCAAATACCACTGTAAGGTTCCAAGTACAGTACATGGAGAACTTCAAATGCTACTATAGCTTACCAAGTACAGCAAATGGAGAACGTCCAAAATAATATGTTATACTGGAAATGCAGGGAATAGACCCATCGGTACACATTGCAGATACATTCTTTGCACATGTATTATTTGACCAAAGCTTTTGCATGCTGTTGGATTCTGGTAGTTCTGTTAGAGCATGGAACGCATGGATCAGTTTCCTGATACAATTTAGGTCCACTCAGCCTCTCAGAGGGTAGATGGGGATGAATCCCAAACCCTTCAGAGTGGTCATATCCATCCTGCAGCGGACCTGTGGCATCCTCAAGCTCAACAAGCCGCAGAACCTCAGGCTGCATTACGCTATCCAAATCCTTTGGGTTAATATTAAAAAGCATGTGAACTATACGGTTCAGGCCAAAGATGTCATTCCAACTGGAATATAGTATGGAAACCTGCAGTGACCGAATGCAATATCAAATATAAGCAACAAAATTAACACTGAATGCTGGAATATATAATATAAAGGATAGATAGATTAATTGCTTGCTTAATTCAGTAAAAATCTTGCACATTCATTTTACAACAAAAAACCATTTTATAGCAAAAATCATTACTTCATTGATTTGTTTACAAAAAATATATATCACATTAGAAGCAACAGGGAATTTTTCATTTCATTAATTTCAAGTGGTGATAAATTGAAGCCCAAATTATACCTTTAAAAGAGCTGTTTCAAATGAAAAAGTTCATTCAAAAGAATCATTAGATGCTTTTTAATTAGTAACACCTTTACAATAACACACGACACAAACATTTGTGTTTAGTATGCCATTGGGAGCCTGTGACTACAAGTGCAATTAAGAGCAAAATAGCAAGAACAGATCTAAATGAATCAGTCAAAAAACATTGACACTCAATAAAAACAAAACATCTGTACTTAGATTTATGCAGATATGTTAGACATGATTTGCCGATAGACATTTTTTATGAAACCAGTAAATTTGCATCATTATTATAGAATTAAGCAAACGTCCTAATACTTTCAGTGAGCGCTGTATGATAGGTAAACGCTGCCCTGTCCTCCCAATACCATCGAGCCTTACGGCTGCCCAGCACTCAGTACAGCTGTTTCTTTTATCTCAGTAGCTACGCATGTTTCCTACAGTATATATTTTCACTGTGCACGTTTACCGTCAATGTCCGCACATTTTGCTTCAAAACCACATACAGCTGAAAAGAACAAATCTGTCATATCAAGTCCAGCATAAGCCCGCAGTTTCGCTGTTATAGCGCCCATTCCGCACTCCTAAGACGATCGCAAAGTGTAAGTGGACAGGAGGGAGGAGCCGCTGGATTTTGCTCTTATTCTGTCTGCCTCCTGGAGTGATCTGACATGTGATTCACGTCGGCACACTGTCGTCCGATGATTACAGTATTTATACTGGGGAAAGTGCTGTTCCGGTAGCCAAAGGAGATGAGGTAAGGGTCAGGATAATAGCATGTAATGGCGTCATCACGGCACACATACACCAGCCTGGAAGATCTCTCACATTGTTGGGCTTCAAAGAAATGTAAAGGCATACATTCACGTCATACAAAAGATTGGGGCTCATAATTTATAAAAATATTTTATTTAATTCTGTTTAAGTATTTATTAACAAATTTAATTTAATTATTTAATATTTTATTTAATTATTTAATATGCTACTTTTCATGTATGTTTTTGTAGATATACTGATGTTCACCTTCGCTGCACAGCCAGTCTTTCCCCTACAGGCTAGTGCTCTTCCTTGCCTCTGCAGTTCCATTATGAAAGCTATTCCTTGCATAAATATTCATGCAAATGGGTTACCTGAACCGGTATGTCAGCATATCTCCAGAAACATCACCCCTCTGTTGGGACTAGGGAACCTAGGGAATGTATGCGGGAGCCTACAGGAAACCAGTCTTATCTGTCCTTTCTCCAAGAGGGCAAGCAGCAGTTCAATTTTGGGGCAAACAAAAGGTTCTGGCTGATATAGTTTTTGCATGTGTGATCCTTTTAAATGTATGAGTCTGTCAGTCTGTGTAGTAATGTGTAGTGAGAGAGTTTATCCAACCAGAGAATTAGGCTGTGAAATAAGTTTGAGGCCTTGGAAGAGCACATGAGGTCAGAGAGAGTCATACTTATATTGGAACAAAGGGGAAGATGATGAATATATATCCATGTTTCTGTTTTTCATATTTCAGGTGATGATATGTCCCATTCAGTGCTGGCCAACCCATGCGGCAATATAGGGCCCCACGTGTTTATTGTGCAAGAAGAACTCCAACCAGCACTGATCCATTCATATATTTCGGATTAAAAAGAAACATTTTATCAGACTTCCAGAACCCATGTTAGTGTTAGTATTGTTAGCGAGTGAGGAAAAATATCTGTTCTCTGCCATCGAAATGCCACTGGTATAACATGACACTGAGCAAACCTCTTAGCGAATCTCTACACGGGAGCCCTTCAGCAAATGCTTGACAAATGTACGATCCTTCCCTGTTGTTATGCATTGGCTGATATGGGG
>JAABNY020000002.1:21277137-21291949 GCA_015164015.2 Brevimyrus niger | reverse complement strand
GGCGGTGGTGGCATGTGGTGTGGGGGCGGGGGGGGGGGTCGGGGGTTGGCTGCACCTCCGCTTGTCATGTGCATCATCATTGACATTGCCAGGTGCTGATGAGCCTTGTTATAAGGTGACTGAGTCTTGGGGGAGACTTGTAGGGCTATTTAGCTGTTCTGAAAATCCCTGTCCCCTTGCCTAACCATTCACATACCTTAAAAAAATAAAAATAAAGTCAAATAGCAATCATCTGCCCATCTGAGACGTGAGGCTCTGGAAGAAAGAGTAGTGGGCATGCCAAATAGTTAGTGAGCGGGTCAAAGGCTCAGTAGGCGTGTCAAAAGATTGGTGGGCATGCCAAAAGCTCAGTGGGTGTGTCATTAGATTGGTGGGCGTGCCAAAAGGTCAGTGGGTGTGTCATTAGATTGGTGGGCGTGCCCAAAGCTCAGGGGGTGTGTCAATAGATTGGTGGGCGTGCCAAAAGTTCAGTAGGTGTGTCATTAGATTGGTGGGCGTGCCCAAAGCTCAGTGGGTGTGTCATTAGATTGATGGGCGTGCCAAAAGCTCAATGGGTGTGTCATTAGATTGGTGGGCTGGCCAAAAGCTCAGTAGGTGTGTCATTAGATTGGTGGGCGTGCCAAAAGCTCAGTAGGTGTGTCATTAGATTGGTGGGCATGCCAAAAGGTCAGTGGGTGTGTCATTAGATTGGTGGGCGTGCCAAAAGCTCAGTAGTTGTGTCATTAGATTGGTGGGCGTGCCAAAAACACAGTAGGTGTGTCATTAGATTGGTGGGCACGCCAAAAGCTCAGTAGGTGTGTCATTAGATTTGTGGGCGCGCCAAAAGCTCAGTGGGTGTGTCATTAGATTGGTGGGGGTGCCAAAAACACAGTGGGTGTGTCATTAGATTGGTGGGTGTGCCAAAAACACAATGGGCATGTCGACAGGGAGAGAGTATAATGAAGAAGCTGGAACTATACAAATATTTTCCTTAGTGCTTTCAGGAGGTATACTAGGAAGTGTAAATGGGCATTGGAAATGTCTTACGTTATATGAACAAATATGAAACAGGCAGTTTATTATAGATTGCAAATCATCTTGCTTTTGAGAATGGCTGTGAGTTCACCAGGAACGCTGATGTAAGGTACAGCAGGAAACGAAAAAACAAGAAAGGTAAAAAAAGAAACAAACAAAAAAAAACAAAAAAAGAAGTAAAAGCAGCAGTCTGTTTAGCGTTTTTAACACTATCAACTGTCTAAAAGATGTACTGCCGATGGTGAACACAGCAGAAAACAAGGGCTCCCTGCAAGTATTTGTTTGTGCCATTTTTTTCAGAAATCCCCTGTTTTGGAGAGTTATAAGAGAGTAGGATGTACAGGATGTACTCCCCAGTCCTGAGCCGCGCACAGCGAGGCTTCGTCATCCTCTACTTCAGCTTCGCCGGAAGCCAGCCGCTCCTCTACGACAGGTATGTCCTTCCTTTTATCTTTCTCTCCTCCACTTCACTCCATTTCTCTTCACCTTGACACACTGGGTAGGCTAGTCCTCACCAGAGCGACCATGATACGAGGTACGGAAAAAAAGAAATATGCATAGGGATGTCAAGAAACCTTAAAAAAATATTAAAAAACGAGGATGAGTGACACTGGAAATTGGGCACGCCCCAAGCTGTGTACATACTGTAGGTGACGCCAGCTGCTCTGCCTGTCAGGCCTGTCCCCTTCCGACCAGCGAGTCTCTGAGGAGGCAGTGCCGATGAGACGGAGGCCGCTCACTGTGTGATACTGAGATGAGACGGCGGGGCTCAGTTCTAGTGCCAAATTACACAAGAAAAACCAAGGAGGAGAATGTAGATTTGGGCAGGATCAGGGGAGCAGCAAACAGCATCCAGGATGCTAAGCTCCACAATAAGCCATCGGTAACAATGCAAATCACGAAGCCAAACAGAACCGGGAAACTAGCAGGCGATCGTGACCAAACCCGGGCTAAGAAGCCCTGTCCTGACCGCAGAGATCTTAAGCGGGGGGGGTATGAGTCTAGGGGCTCTACAAAATTTGGAACATTATTAGATTGGTCTAGGTTGAGGGCCCAACTTAATATAATTTCATAGGCCTCAAAGTCTCTAGTGGTACCCGGTATTAGACTGATATATTGGGTGCAGGTGTGGCTGAATGCAGGCTGGAAACATCTAGAAGGGGGGCGTGGCCACAGAGAACACCCATGCCATGTGGCAGGTATCTGGTGAACTGGATTATGGACCAGGTGTGATAATGGAGGGCAGAAGGAGAGAAGTAGATGGAAAAGAGAGAAAAAAAACCCAAAGATAACACCTCTTTTCAGATTATCTACACAATTAATTCTATAAGTTTAAATTTAAACAGAAGCTTACAGCGACCCTTTGTTTAAATGTTACCTTAAAAATGACATTAAAGCTGCATTTATTAACAATTACATTGGCAACCTTCTCCTTTTCAGAAACTTCCAGAACACTATCAAATGCCTGATGAGAGCAACCTGGACAGCACACTCTGAAAATGATGCTGCCTTGGGTTCTGTAATCAGACCACTTAGCTATTTCTGCAAAAGAGGCAGGGTTAATAGATTTCAATTGAGGAAGATTTGGAATGACGAAAGACAACTTTCTGACAATACATTTTTCAAAACGACACTCTGTCTCATCAGAGGTCTATCAGCCGAATCTGGCTGAATGTGAGAGACTCATACAGTAAAAAGGGTGATGAGGGAAGGCGATATCTTGGTACGGATCAAAGCAGATGCAGGGGGGGGGCATGACAGACCATCCGGCATTTTCTGAAAAATAGCACAAAGTGAAAACTATTGGACTGTACCATTCTATGCACATTCCTGGGTGCTCATTTTTGTTTTGCATCTGGGTGACTTTCCTGTCATGACATCACACCAGTCACTGATGTCTTTTTATACACCCTTTTTTATATGGCCAGTGGTCCGATAACTCTCAGCCCCCAAATCCCTGCTTTCAGTTGAATCTGTTCCCTGTGCTGGATTATTTAAGCGGGAGATTACTGATGGACTGTGTAGTCACGGATGACATGCTGTTCTTAACACCTTGGCCTGATGAAACATTTACTACTTTATCTGATATGCAGTCCAATCATTCGGCCCTTAAAAGGCATGCAGTTTTCATTAACCATTTGGTTATGTTTTAATATTTAATGCTATAAAGAAGAGTACTTTTGTTCAATTGCCCTTAACAGATGATAATTTTGATGACTTGTGTTAAATTATGCATTTATGTGTAAAACTTGTATAAATAAGACATCTAGGTGATTAAAGTCATGCACTCATGAAGACTTGAAGTTAAAACTCATTTGTGGAGCTGCCTTTGATTCGCAAACTTTGCTGTGAAAAGGTGAGAATGGCTTAATATGCATAAAAAGTATGCAATCAGAGAACACTGTGCATGAAGTAGTGCTTATAAATAAACATGTTAATAAATTTACTCAACACATTGTCCTCTCTGTGACTGCAATGAAATGATAATAATAATAAAACAATAAACTGAATAAAAATCAAACTAAATTTTAAAACTGCAAAGTCGTTAAAAATGGATGGAGGGATAAATGACGGCATGAGTGGATTTCCATGATTCAAAACTAAGGCTCTCTGACATACACTGCAAGCAACTGTCTGATTCTTCTTGCCGTCATTGTCTCTCTGAAAGTGACCGTTGTAAGAAGACGAGAATAAACTAGCTAATGCTTATTTCTGTAATGTTATGATGTGGACCATGTTAAAATGAAAACAGTTCTCTGTAGATGGACCTCTGTACATGAGGGAGAATCTGAATTCTTTACTGTCTTTGCATGACTGTATATACTATGAAAAACTGTTTGACTCACTCCTAATAGCAGTATCAGTAAACAACAACAAAGACAAATGTCAAAGAACGTAAATAATAAACAACCAACAAACAAGAACCAAGTAAAATGTGGCTGAAATGTACCATATCCTCCTGAGACCCCATCCATCCATTTATATCCATTGCATTGGACATTTTGTTTTGCATATATCTTTTTACTGATGTAAGGAAACATATTTATTTCTTTTGCACAGTAAAGAGGACATAATAAAAATAAAAATAAATTTGAAAAAAGATGTGTTATTTCCTCCAAAGACATAGAAAATCACAATTAGCCTAAAACTGAAGGACACTTTTTTCCTCGGGTCTCAGGAGGATAATACCTGAGCGAGACATAAATAAGGTAACAGTGTATGCATATTTCATCCCTCTGGAAATGTTATAGCGACCGTTGTCTACCTTCGGCCCTGCCACGGAGCTTGCTGCTACAGAGGGTCCCTGGAACATGCTCACAAAGTGCCACCAAGACACAGGAATGCTGGGGGGGGAGCTGTGCAGATGTGAAGATGTGAAGCGAAGGCCCAGAAGCCAGGGATCAGGAACAAAGAAACATCCACCAAGGGGAGGATGAAGAAAACAATGTGTCAAAGCGCATGGAGAGACCAGGCTAGCAGATGAAACGCTGACAGATGAGGAATTGTGCTAGACAAAGGCTTGGGAGAGCAGGGTAGGGAGAGCAGCTGGACTGGGTACAGCGCGTGACAGCAGGCTGCTCACGTAGCCAGCCTTGCCTGTTACCCCCCCTGCAGGGACCTCTATAGTCACCCAAAGCAGAGATCAGCCTTGTATACAGAACAAAAATGCATGCAGCTGAGTACTGATTGAAGACTGAATAATGAGATATTAAGTACTTAAGCATAAACCGTTTTGCAGTTCCATCTGATCGTAAGACAGTTAGGTACATGTGGATGTCCCAACAGAGGTGGAGCCAGATTAATTTAATTTATCTGTATCAAAATATGTATAATATAAAAAGGCTTTCTGATTGGTTTCTTGGCCGACAGCCACACCCCCTGATCATCCCACGTGTATCTGGTTGCAGAGGTGGACATTTCAGATCCAGAAAGTAAAAATCCAAACCAGGATTTTGTTTCAACCAACCAGTCGAGTACTACAGTGTATATGGCTGTGAAATTTAATACTCAGCAGGTTGGTTGAAATGAAATCCTGGTCTGGATTTTTACTTTCTGGACCTGAAATGTCCACCTCTGCCTGGTTGTAATGATTTTTTTGCCCAGTATTTCCTCAACTTGCCAGGTTATTTTGGTGAATATGGATCACATTGTGACTTCCGGCGTACTAGATGTCACCGTCGATGAGGGCGTTTATGCTCCGTGGGTGTCAGAGAAGAAGGGTACAAACATTGACAGTGTTAGTTGCAGCTACCCCGTTCAGATAAATAAAGGTTATCAGGTTGTTTTCTTTTCCCTGTGTGGGTGAGTATGTTCTGCAGCTAGCATCAGTATGGAGAAGGGATCTTCACAGGCTTGAATTGAAGTGGAACCTTTTTTGACATCACTGAATAAGAAGCAAGGCCCTCGGAGCAGCTTTTACCACTTTGTGGTGTAACTTTGCTCCTAAAGTTAATTTGGTAGCTGAAGCACATGCCTTTTGGATGTCAGCGTGAGCCACTAATGAATCTGTGCTGCAGCTTTCAGAGCTTCAGTGTGTGAGTTTGCGGATAATACTGACTATATGATAATGATTCTTGAGTTGAGCATGGAGCCAGCTAGCAAATACATAAGCAACTCTTACTGGAAGCCGGTCCGGGTGTTGACATTCTCTTTGGTCTTTGTGATAGCAACCAAAAGAGAGGTAACTGGTCAACTAAACTATGTCAATGTCTGGAGGGTCGTTGATTGTCTGCTCAAGCTCAGCACTCCACACCAATGGTTATCGCTGGTCGTCACTGGCACAAGCCGCTGTCATGACAGCCGCCCTGATCTGGATTGACTACAAACATCCTTTGGTCTGATGAACATCTTGCAAGCATGCAGAGCTGCCCCGCTGGCTCACACAAAGTCAAAAACATGCCAGAGAATGTGTGAGGAGGTTCACAACGACTGTGTGTGTGAGATTGGACGCCAAAATCTACGCCGCTCATCCCTGCCTGGCTGCACTCGCTGTTTCTGCAGGATCACCTCCTTGAAGACGGGATCATGGAGAAGATTGATGCTTCACCCTAGGTGCCTCCAATCATCATCACTCAGAAGAAAACAGGTGTCACTTATATGTGCGTCAATCTCAAAGAAGCCAGTAAAGCTATGATTGGGAACAGTTATATTCTATACCGCATGGACGAGGGATTACAGCTTTCTCTACACCTGATCTTTGGAGCACTTGCAATCAGGTACTGCCATATCATGACGGCCAGGTTTTTCCATATGAGGGTGTTCCTTGTGATGTGGCATCTGAGCTGGTGATGGCTATGTATCACCTGAGCCGCATTCCTCCCCATTCATGGCGAGGACCCCTGTTTTTGAGGGCCATAGTGTGGCTCAGCTGGTTAGGTCTCTGCTTTGAAAGCACTGATCAGCGGAAACGTCAGGTCACCGCTGGGCCCTTGAGCAAGGTCCTTAACCCTCTGAAAGATGCTTCAAGAGCGATAGATAGACAGCTGATCCTCAGGTTTCAACCTCAACTTGTGTGTGTGTCTTAAAAAAAGAGAGCAAGATAAGATACGTGAAAACTACTACATTACAATGTACCCGGACAAATAAGGCTTCATTCAGTTTGTTTTGTTTTCAGTTCTACAAGGCCTGGTGAATGTGGGCGGTTACTAAAATGACATTACTGTACGAGGTTGCATTTCTGAGGAGCATGAACACAGCATGTAAGCTGCACTGCCGCATCACCAGAATGCTGGAGAAAAAGCCATTTTGTTACAACAAGGTTAGGGGTCTTAGTCTCACCACAGGGCATACAACCAGAGCATGTGTCTGCCAACACCTGTCTGCCATCTTCTGCTGATTCACCCTGATCCACACAGAAACTACCATTGCATCTCTTGATTAATGGTTGATGTTCTGGACTGTTCTGGACACTGGGGATACTTCTAAAACACTGAAGATACTTTTAAAACACATATATTTTTTAATTACTGATTCATTCCACTCCGTGGCAGTCAGGAATACAACCATTAATTCACCTCTGCCTAATTATCAAGAATTTAAAAGAGCTTTCTGATGTGTTTCTTGCCCAACGGTCAGGCTCCCAAACCCTCCCAATCCCACAGTCATCTTTCCCTTTCACAGCCCTCTTTCAAGTTTGTTTTCCTGTTCTGTTCTTTTTTGTTTCCCTTTGTTTTATTATTCTGTTCTGTTTGTTTAACTGTTTGTTTTCCTGTCCCATTATGTCCTGTTTTGTTTCACTGTTTGTTTTCCTGTTCTGTTCTGGTCCCTTGT
This sequence comes from Brevimyrus niger, assembly GCA_015164015.2. Lineage (NCBI taxonomy): Eukaryota > Metazoa > Chordata > Actinopteri > Osteoglossiformes > Mormyridae > Brevimyrus > Brevimyrus niger. The sequence continues at coordinate 21,284,665 of JAABNY020000002.1, read as the reverse complement.
GGATTTCGCTGATGTGCTGTCTCACTGTTTGCTCTCCCGTTCTGTTTCCTTGTGTGTTTTCTTCATCTGCTCAGTTTTGTTTCCTTATGCTATCCTGTTCAGTTTTGCTTCTTTCCTTGTTTTCCTGTTCAGTAATCCTCTCCCATTAAATTTCCCTCTCCCTCCTTCCTGTCCATACACCAGTCTTTTTAATAAGTTTGAGTGGGGATACGATCATATTTTACTTTCATTTTCTTTTACTGTTCCCTCCTCTTCAATTCATATTATTAATTTTGAGTGTGGGAACAGTTTTTTTTTCATTTTATGTTACTGAACAATAAAAACAATGTCTTCTAGCTAGAGTATTAGAGTGTAAAATGTAATAGCTTTGTAATCTCCTGTAGACACACAGACTGGTGTCTGTAAGGCAGAGTTGTCTTGGCTGGCAGGCTATGATATAGGGAACAAGTCACACAACACGTTATGGGCATCACCCACCAGTAAATCAAGTGTTTCCACATCCTCCCAGACAGCACTGTATGCCTGGCCCATGTGGCGAATGTTATTTCTCCTCTTGCTCCAGCTGTGGTGTCATGTATCAAATTTCTGAACCTTTACATAGTGAGACACTCACGTGTCCAGCAGAACTCTCTGCTCACTTCCTCCAGCTTCCCAGTGCTGACCAGGGACGTGCTTGAAATTCTACACACACCTGCTTTTCCAAGACACAAAGTTATGAAATGATGGTGCTTTTCCAGACATCATTTTGATTTTCTTTTTTTAAGGATAAATTCAATTCACTTGTATCAGGGTGGACAGCACACCTGTCAGACTACAAAGATATCAACAGGCTATCCTGTACAAAGCAATTTTACACCATTACTGCTATTCCTTTGATGATAAAACCTGCTCATCTACAAAAAAAAAAGTTTCTTCTGAGAATGTGCGCGCAGATGATATTGAAAAACAAAGTTTTGAAGTACAGCATGGAAGCCAATGGCAAATTTAGTGGTTGTTAGGGATAAATTGAATTTTCTCCATCATTTTTATACTATGCCTTTTACTCAATCAAACACTCACAGTGGGGAATAGAAGCTGTCTGGCCTGTTTGATTAATAGAATGTCCACTAAGATGTCATTAATTACATGTCCCCTCTATGTGAATATCTTACTCAGGAAGACCGCAAAGCTGATCAGTGCGGGAAACACCTCAGTGAATCCATGACTAAAACCAGAGGTTTGTCCTCAAGTGGGAATCTGTTCCCAAATCGTGGCATTGCTTAGCCAGCCACAGGGTCCCCATAGACATGGCAGTAATCCCACGGAGATGCTGGGAATCAGATTATGTGTGAGAGTCACTGAGACGGCAGAACCCTGCTTTTTGAGATCGCCTCCCTAAATCTGCTTTTCTGGGTGATTATCCCGGCTTGGTGTGAAAGTACGCCACATGCAGGATGATCCCATCTGTCATCAGTCATGGCCAGTGCATCAGAAGGAAAGCAAAATCCTTTGGGAAATGTACCCCAGAGTGATAACATTCCAAGCGCTTTCAGAGATGACATTGAACTGAGAGTGGTTCACTCCCTAACAGACTGATCTCGGTCAGTGGTCGGCAGTTTTGTAAATTACTATCAAATTCTTCACATTGCAGGTTATCACCAGCATCACCCTTGTGTAATTTAGATTTCATCTTAACGAATCATAATTCAAGACCTCACCTGCCCAGCACGTGGTGAATTGCCAATTAGAGACTCAAATGGGAGAATGCTATCTCCAGTATTCAATCAACTAAAATGCGGCGTGAAATGTAATTATGAACCATCCTTTAATTGTTTACAGAAGTTCATTTACCATAGCTTCCGAACATATGGTAATGAACAAGTAACTGAACAATTAATTCTAATTAAGGAGAATATTAGATTTAGTGTTTTTATCACTGACTGAGTCAAGTTGGGGGAACGTGGAGTGACGTTCATCCCCACAAACACTCGTGTGACATCGACACCGTACACATTTTGTAACAGCACATCAAGCGGATCGAGATTATATGGGATCTAGCAGACCGACAGGAAAATTCTGTTTCTTTTTCCTACTTCTACAGCTCCACTGAGATCATAAAATAACATTGATGATTTTCAGAGTACATAAATTACAGTCTACACAGACGTGCGATAAATACTAAAAAAATAAATGTTCCTCAGTGCAACAGTGTACTTTTTTTCTTTGCAGCCGTAAATTGTGCAAGGTTTTTTTAAAGCCTTGAATCCTCCAGTATGGAGCACAATGGCAGTAGAATGTACACACTCCTAGCGACTCAGGAAAGAATGCCCTCTGGTGAATATCACCAATCCAAGCGGTAAATAAATGTACCCATTCCAACAGGCTCTTCTGCAGTGACCTCTGTGGCACAGTATCCATCTGGCCAACTCACCTATAGAAGACACAGAAGAACACCTCATCCACTGTACAAAGTCTCCCCCCAATATGCAAAATTTTCACTAACATTGAAATATTTAAGTTCCAATACAATGTAAATGTAGATTTAAACTGTCATAGTGCGACAGTCAAACTCCTTGAATGATATAGATTACTTCAATTTGCCACATTAGTTGCCCCCCCCCCCTGGTCTGTGTGGGGGAAATTACCTTTTAAAATTTTTCAATCATTTGAGTTCGAATTTTAGTTTCATGTCGAATTGGTGGAGAATTTCTCCTCCGAACCTTCATATGTGGACCATAAAGTCTATCTAGTCTTGTAACCTAATGATAAGCCATCAGAAACAAGGTGTCCATTGACCGTAGTTAAAAACCAAACCTGGACCCTCACTTGCACTCAATGAATCACTTCGGGGGAAACAAAATGAGTATGGTGCCACATTCTGATGCCGGGCAGGTGAGCTTTCCCTGCTCCAGAGAGCTGGAGTGCAAATCTTATAACCAAAGCAGACCTCAGTATGCCACACCATGAAAGGTTTGCCCAGGGGCTCAAAACAGACAGATGAATGCAAGCTTTAGAAGTTTGCTCTAGCTCCTGTTATCAATGCCTGCTGTTAACACAGGGACACAAAACACAGCCTTTATTGTGAACTATTGAGTCCACTTTCAGAGGGCCTTTGAGCATCACCTAAGGGTTGAAACTCAGCTGTATTTAGCAGATAGGTGCAACATTAAATTCTGCAACGTGACACGTAATCTTTAGCATACAAGTCATTAGAATGCTTCCTCCATCAACACACTCCCAATAACCACTAATCAAAGCTGTCTGACTGTGGTCTGGATCCTATTCTAGAACACCAAGTCCCGAGATGCATGCCACACCAGTCTGGCCAAGGACAGGCACAGAAAGGGAAATAACCGGGCAATAACTGGGTTCCACGTTTTTGAGGGGGGTCCCAAAGAACATGGGAAGAACAGGAATACACAGATCCTGGAAAGTGTGGTACCGTGGGTACTTTCTCCTAGAGTTGCTGCTTTGTTCAGTAATGCTTCTTCAGAGTATAATTAAACGTATATTAATGCACCTGTCTGCGACTATCCAAAGTGTAATTGCAAACTGATGTTTTATTCAGCTAGTTCTCAATGTGACTTAATAAACATCAGTTTCTTGGAAAATCGGCGTCTCTAGCTGCAGGCAGGCTTCACAAAGCCCCAGTTGGGGATTGCGTTCATTCATTCACAGTTTCCTGCCAGCTCGCTGCATGGTGAGGACGCTGGGTGGTGACTTGCTGCTTTCCCTCATATCGACACGTAGATGTTTCATGAAAAATCATCAGCAGAACATCTGCACAGATAATAGTCTATTAATTACTATTACAATAACGTTTTTAAGTCCAATTTAATTTTCCAGCCTCATTACTAGTGAGGATAAATACCCAAAGTATTTTGTGCCAAAATGGCATAATTGTCACGTAATGGCACTGTGTGAGGTCGTCAGTCTCTTCACGTTGACATACGCAGTATTCTTTTTCTTTTTTAAAGGAAAAAAAATGTGAGCGTTTGAAAAGCTAGCAGTGTGCTAAAAAGCTAGCAGTGTGCTAAAAAGCTAGCAGTGATTCTGTCGCTTCTAGTAGTGGTAGCTTTGTGCTACTGATCTGCATCCCATTTGCTGATGATGGGGACACTGCTGAGACAGGCATGATGACGGACGCTGATGAGTTTAACGGGGCATTGCGACATATTACTGCCGACCGCAGCCAGCCGAGACAAGGGTCTAATTACCCGAGCTCCAATTTCAAGCGGATGGAACATATCAGTGTGGAAATCGATGCCCACTGATTGGTCCATATAAGTCAAACATTGATGAAGCAATTAGCACAAATGATTGTACTCGTTTAGGGCTGTGTAAGCCACCTGTGCCCTTCACATGACATCGGGCCTGCTTATGATGCACTCGCAGGATCCCTGCAGCCTCTGCAGCTGCATTCAAAACAAGCTGCAAAGTCACTCCTAGCATATTCATTATCAGGAACAGCCCATGTTCCCCTATCCCTCAGAGACTTCCCAGCAACATGGATTGGGCTCCATCCAGGGATAAGCCCTGGGTTCAGCTAGCACAGCAAAAACCTAGGCCGTCACCATGTGAACACAGCATTCTTGGAATTCTTCTGGGGAAAGTGTCCAACAAAGTGGACAGCTCAGCATGGAAATGGGGAAATGGATGGAGATTACCAATCAGATATCTCATCAGGCTCTACTTTTTAAGATACACGCACACCGAGCAAAAAGTGATAAGTGATAAGGGCCTTGCGCAAGGGCTCAACAGAGATGTGACTATTCCACCGAGGACGGGATTTGAACCAATGACCTTCTGAACACAGGCACAGTGGTGTAACTCACTCGGTATGGGCTGTCATAACCAATGGCATATGTGCAGGAAAACCCCATCAAGCTCGTATGCTGGGATCCTGGAGCTGCCCACTAGACACATGGCTAAAAGGAGAGAGCTGGGTAATTCTTTAAGTAATTCAACAGAATGGAAGCTAAGTATTCACCAGATGGTTACTAATTCAGCAATAGGGTGGCAGAATGAGCAGGGAGAGTCATCATAGGGAAACTTTAAGATGGCTGTCAGATTTAACCACATCTCATCACTGCTTCTTGTCATACTGCGATTTTGCGCATTCCCTTCAGAGGATATGCTTAAAAGGGCAGAATGACTTTGCACACTCAAATATTCACTCTGAAAATAAAAACATCTCAATAGCATTTTAACCATTTGTCATACAGATGCAAGCTTAAAAATATTGTCCCTATTATATTTGGTGGGGGAATGAAAATATTTTTAGTGATTTAGATTTTGTAGAGAATCACAAATCCACTAAAAGCTGTCAGTCACACAGCTTATGAATAAAGATTAGACTCAGCTGTGGGTGTGAATACTTTAGTACTCTCCTCGATTGCTTTTCACACCAATAATTAGCACGTGAAATTTGCATAAATGCCTGTCTTTTCTGTATTATACTAAATTCCCATCCAATATGGTTCTCCTGCTGCTGCAACCACAGAGGCTGACACAGATTCTTCTGTATGGATAAAATCCTTAGGGGTGATTCTGATTGGTGATCGTAAAGGTTCACAGTTAGGGAAATCTAACTTATGAACTTGCTGCAACAAAATTTATAAACTTGGGCAATTACCTCAGAAAAAAATAACCTTTTTTATTGCAAGTTTTAAACACCAGAAATGTGGTTTACAGTGTTGTAAACAGCAATGGAGGACCCTTGAAACTCATAAATATTGACGTGCTTTCATGTTTCTGTCTATTAGTTCCAGTTGGCATGGCGATAAGCACCCAGAAATCTCAGTCAACCTGCTTGTTTGGGGGTAAAACTGAATGCAAATTGGCTGGTTTAATTATGGTAGATGGATTTAATTTTGTGTCCCATCTGAGAAAAGCAGAATTAGGTGACGGCGCTTAACTTGATCGTGAAAAGTACCGGAAGCAGAGCAGAGATGTTGCTGCCACTTGCGGCCTAAAGGGGCTGCCCGTTACTGCTGAAGTTCTTCAGTGTGACACCAGCTCTGGCATCACTCACCACATTCAGGACAAAGCAGGGTTTAAATCTGGGACATGGGAGATTAAGGGCTACACAAGACCATAAACCCATGGTGGAAATGGAGTATAAAACTGAATCAGCATTAACCACCGAAGGCAGCGGTAAGATAGACCTTGTAAAGAGTTTATACAAGTGTCGCTGTGCTTCTGTTGACCTTAAAACATATTGTCTTACATAATGGGCCATAGTTGACCTTTTACTGTGTATGGATTTTTCTGCAGTTTTGGCCTGTTGACAAAATCTGCCGCACTGGTATTTCCATGCGCCCGATGTGGAGCGTCGCAATAACTTACAGACGACGGTCATTTTGGCCAGTGCCAGTTAACCAATTAGTCGGCATGGTAGGTTGTTACGGCGGGGTAAGACGAAGGAGGGGAAGAAGGGACGATCTATGGACCGGCTCTCAACAACATTAAGGTTCCTTAAGAAACAAAACACAAAAGGGGGAAACCAGAAAAGAGCGGGACTATGAGGTGTCAAGAACAAAACGAAGAAAAACAGGAACTTACTAAAATTCACCACGAAGCAGCGTAACTGGGGAAGAGAGGAAAACAGAAAACGGGACTAGGAAACAACCACGACTACTAACACACGCTAACAACTACAATGACTGATCGATGAATGTCAGGGCACACTGATTAGTACCAGTCAAACCCCACCGGGGGCCCCAGATAAGCTTAATTAGCCCTGACACCCCTCCCCACCCACATACAAAGGTAGACTGCCCCGTCCGAGACAAATTGGTACTGAAATTAGCTGGGAGGTGATGATCTCTTGGAGGGGAGCAGGGGCTTTGACTCTATTACAGTGTCACCTGTGTCACTCTCAGCTTGGTCCGGTTATGTCTCATCGGTTGGGGGTCCTTGCTGAGCGAAAGGGTGTGACTGTGACTCCCCATCTAGGACAACATACAGAGACACCTACAGTGGGGTCAATGGGATCTGGATGCTCTCAGGGACTAAGACACAAAATGAGGACATTGTGTTTTCTTGGGCTGTAGGGCTTTACAAAAACCGAAATGGTGACCTCATAAATCGGAACAGGGTTTAAACACTTGTTAAGGTATTTAAGCTGGTTTTAAAAGAACAGTACTACGGACTGAAAAAGAGGACATGTTTGGGAAAAGAGGACAACTCTAAACTGCTTTAAAAGGTTCCTCTGGCTAGAATAAGCTGCTTTGGTTAGATTTGCTCTGATGATATAAAACACCCATTTCCAAGATACAATAGGAACTGCTATTATTCCCATGTTTTTAATTAATGTTCCATTTTTGATCAGGCACTGGACTAATTTTATCACAATGGTTCAGTTCCAGCCCCATACAAGCACATAGTAAAGGCATCGTTCGTGGAAAACAGAGCGGCAGTGTCTGGCAGGATCTGTAGCAGCACTTACTACGGAAAGGAAGATCGTGTGCCCCCTTCCATCAGTAACCCCCCCCCCCCCCCGTCACATAAACCACAACGCGCACTAAGCATGGATACGCATCACAAG
>JAABNY020000002.1:21245732-21274037 GCA_015164015.2 Brevimyrus niger | reverse complement strand
TCTTTTTTTTTTTTTTTTTTGTGTTGGTGTTTTTTTTTTTCTTTTTTATTTTTTTTTTGTTTTGTGATTGTAAAAGGGTGGGAAGGGGGGGGGGGGGGGGGGGGGGGGGGGGGGGGGGGGGAGGTGACCACGAAGGTCCCTTCCGTGTGGAGGTGCTTTTCCTTTGGGTGGAATGTAGTCGATCAGTGTGCCTGCAATCAGAAGGTTGTCGCTTTGCTGGCCCTTAAGCAAGGCCTGTAAAAAAAAGACCCAGGGGTACTGGATGGATTTCGACCTTTTCTTTAAGTTCCCACAAGCGAAGACTGAATTGTTTAAAATTCTGTGATTACAATCCAAAAACTAAAAATGGCAAAAGTCTCGTATTTAATTTAGTTACTTATGGTTAGGGTTTGGGCTAGGTAGAGCTTAAGGTTGTCATTGCTGGGATTAGGTTTTTTCCCATAGAAATGAATGGAGAGTCCACAGAAAGATATAATTACTCTTAAAGATACAATAGAAACAAAGTATGATGGAATATGTGAATACTAATACAAAGTATTTGTTCTTGTACAAATGGCAAATAAATCATTTCAAGGATCTACACACACTCTAAGCAGGCACAAGCAGCGCTACTTGTCATTCTTAATAAGCAATGGCTGTCTCTCAGCCCTAGTAACATAAAAACAGAGGTCCGAAGTGGGAAAAGCGGGGCAGGAGAACAAACGGAACAAAACCAGAGTGACATTGGAACAGTGGTTCTATTTCCTGGTTCAGTTTCCAGGTTACCAGCTGATGAGTGAAAATGTGGCCTCCCAGCTTGGAGAAGTACTCAAAGGCGATTCACCCAACTCTCAAGTTACTGTAAACGTCTTTCACAGGCTTTAAAATATAACCTCATGCCCCTGCGTAGACGAAGAAGAAATTTCTGCAGGGCAAACATTTTCAGAAAAGCCTGGTTTCCACCATAAACACCAAACTCATAAGAATAAACACTGTGTTTGATGGTGGCTCTCAGTATTACAAGACCTCCAGCTTCTGTCTTCAACCCAGAATGTGGCCTCAACCGTAGTTTTTAGCACAAGAAGTTCTCAAAATCATCCACAAGAAGTCATAAAAAACTGAGCAAATTCAACCGAAAATAATGATTAAAGTGATGTCAAAACAGACTTTAGTCTCTCAAGGACAGTTTTTCTTTGAACACACCAGCACCTCCGAAGGGTTCCTGCAAATAATTTTCCTTCTGGTGCAATAAAACCCATAGCTGGTTCTTATTCACAAACACTGTTGGCACATTTCTAATTCAGCAGGCTAACTCTGCTCCCCGACTGTAATAAGCATCTCTTTTTGTAGACAAGCACAAGCCTTGCTTATTACCCGCTTGATAGAAAGCTTTCATCTCCGTCATTCAAAACTAAGTTGCCAGAGCATGTGAAAAGAATAAGAGTAATGATTGGTGCAACAGCATTCATTAACAGAAGTTTTGCACCAATCAGACTATTGAAAGGTAGAACCTACAGCCCCAGAGAACAAATCACAAACAGAGGCAGACGGATGGAACTGAAGAGTGAGTCTCTCCTTCAGGTCAGTTTCCAAACGAGCATTGCCTAGTGTCTGTCATGTCGCCCCTCGGGATGCTGCCACATTCCCCACGTCCGCTAACAACCGGAATCGGTCGATATATATATTATTTTCCCCCATTATTCTCCTCTCAGCTTTCCGTATCGATCTGACAGCATGACGGCAAACCGAAAGAGGCGCCGCCTAATTCCGGCAGCCCGGTCAGAGGGCCGGAGAGATTAGCCATAATTGAATAGTCATGGTTTTTTTGGCCAGTGTGTGTTTCTGAGGCAGCGTGGTAAGTGGGATCTTTCAGGGAAGGGAATAGAAAGCTAATTAAAATAATAACAGCAATAATGAAGTAGCCAGGTTGGGTTTGCTAACCGGCCCAGAAGGTTGAAGGGCGATGCAACAGCACCGGAGCACTGGGAGCTGCCAGGCTAATCGGATTAGCTCCCATCGTAGGGTCCCGTCCCTGTAAGGTTAAGGGCCGGCATGGTCACCCACAAGTGCAATATGGCCTTCCAGTGCAACCTTTTACTGACCCCGCCCCCCCTCCCTGAGCAGTGCTGACTCATGAACTGGATTATTGTAGATGACCCTCAAGAAGCAGGAAAGGGCGTGTATCTCTGGCATGGATACGGCGACGTTTTGGCATGTCAGGTATCCGTCAGTGCATCTCTGCCAGAGAACCTCTAGACTAGATCTTCCCAACCTTTTGTCGGCCATGAATCGCCAAATGTTATGCAAACCGTTTCACAAACTTAAAATTTGTTGTGTTGGTGGAAGGAGGTGCTGGCAGTCTTATCAACCTGGGGGGGTGGCAGGTGCAGACTGATCAGTGAGCCAAATTTAATAAATTTAGCCATTCAAATCATTTGTTTTCAGATGCAATCACAATGTGTGAATGTCAGGAGTCACACAATAAGGTGTTGCTTGCAAATAAACAGTTTATTCCTGGAAATGAACCAACCCCTCCCCCATACCACATACGTTGTGCAGGGAACTTCTGTTCCAGACCACTTGAGAAGCTCCGAAGCAGGGACCCCCACGGACACAACGGCAGCCTTTCATAGATCTTTTCACACACCGACACTAACTAGTCATGACTTTACCACCAGCTCCAGCAGCAGCTGCACACAGATGGATACATACATATATCCTGAATACTCTTCCTCTCACCTCTCATCCCGGCCCATTCCAAATCTCCCCGCTGTGAATCTGAGAGCTGAATCGGTGGAGCTTTCACTCAGATCCCCGAAACGTTCCGCGTGTACGTGATTTAGCACACCTCTTTCTGGGGAGAGATTGATAAGGGAACAATGGTAGAGCACTCACTTTAAAACTAATCGCCGCTGTCACTCCCAGGTGCAAGTCCACGGCCCCTCTTGCCTATGGCAGAAAATAACTTCTCCACTCTTGCAGAGTTTTTGTCCCGTGGCCAATTTAATTCCCCTTCTGTCATCCTCGTTCATTCTCCACTCTCCGGGCCGGACCGTCTCTTTCCTCCCCTATCGGAAGGCCACCAGGTGGCCTCGTCAAAACCTTTCAGCTTCTGCAATTCCCATCGAACCCGTCAAAATGTAGCAATGACAGTGTCGCTCAGATGCTAGCCACCGCCATGACGCTAATTGAAAGAAAATGGTTAGATGAGGACCATGTGCAAGGTGAGGCTTCGGTTTATAACTGCAACTCACACATACTTTCTGCATTGTTCATATAAAAGGAGGCCTTGCTGATGTAATGCCAGTCAGGCAGCAAAGGAGCTGGTGCATTTTCCCTCCACATTATTCATATTTTTCCACAGATTTGGCAGTTGACCAACTCTGCACTAAGGCTTATGACAAATATACGTATATATGCAACTTCTGTCTCTTGGTTATGCTGGGAAATTATGCGGAAATTAAAAAATGTCTTTTTAAAGCCGAATGAATGGAATAGATTTCGCTTTGACGACATTAATGGGATGCAGCCTCCGTGTAATCTATGTTTCAGCTTTTAGAGATGGTGCTCACCGTTCCCAGTAATGGCTGCCACACGTTTATTTGTTAGCATATGGGCTGTAGGATCGATATTCTGTTGATAGGACGGTACATCTTAAATATAAGATTAATGATAGAGTACAAATGAGGAGGTCTGCCAATGATCGTTTGTCTATGAAGAAACAAGCCCAAGTTAAGTTAAGCAGGGTGAGACCTTGTGAAAAATGGCTGCCTATATTATATGCTACCAAGTCACCTGACTATTCATGGGCTGACCTTCAAAATCTTATGGAAAAGTGGCTCTGGAACAGTTGCAGGACAACAGTGTCAGAATCAATGTTGCCCTAAATCTAAATTAAGGATCTAAAGCTACATTAAGACACAAAATGTACGTACAATGTGTGGACTGAGAGATTCCGTGTGGTAAATTCAAATTACTGCATTATTCCATTTGTTGTATTGAGATTTATTTGTTTAGTTATTTAATTATGCAAAGTGTTTGAACTGTCAAGTAATGATAATTCATCACCATAATTTCCACTTCATCTGCACTGTGTTGCATCACACAGATGCATCTTCAAAAGAAAAAAAAAAACACGAATATACAAGAGAATTTGATAATCAAAAAAATCAGTAAAGCTGCAGCTGTTCCCTGGACCACCTTTGAGGAACACTGTTAGTTTGCGACTCAAATTGTGAATCAGCCTGTAGTAGCAGAGTTAGCGTCTAAAGTATCAGTTAGTTGCATCAAAAAAAAGGCTTTAGAGGAACTTGAATTAGGATTTTATTACATTGAAATATACTAACAAAATGCTTGCTTTTTTTGTTATTTATGTTTTTTATCTATTATATTCAAGACCAGTTAAGAAATCCCAGTGTGTGTTAGTGTGTAACCATATTGCAGTGCACTGGCACCCTTTCTAAGATGTACCCTGATCACTGCTAGCCTTTTATGGACGAATCTACAGTACCTTCTGCCGTTGCCGTATCTGCTAGGCTACCTTTCTTAAATCGATATCCGCTCTCTTCACTCCTTTCCTTTGTTTCACCTGCTGCCGCCCTCTCCAGACAGCGGAAGTCAGAACTAAGCTGTATCTTGGCAACAGAAACACATCTCTCAAGAGCTTGTTTGCACTAGTTCGTTTTTATTAGTGTGGCTGTGTATTTCCCTTCAGCCTTTAGGCCACTGCTGTGTCAAGATGTGACACGAAGCTGTAGACATGACCAGAACTGTCTTCATAAAGTTAACTGCAAGTCAGTCCTATGTGATAGAGTGTAACAGACAATACGCTTTAAATATCCTGTATAAATTGTAGTCATACAGACACTGACTGTGGCTTAAACAGTTTCACTAGCCTTTAACCATAGTTTCTTATAGAACAAATCACCATGCTGTACTAGGATTTCCCTTCAAATTCTTTTACATGCAGGCCTTGAAAGATATAGTACAGTGCAGAAGTTTGGTCTCTTGTATTAAATGTAAATTGCACTCTTTTCCTCCATTTAAACAGCTGGGTATGACATTTAAAATACACATGAGGAGAGTAAGCATACATGTAAGTACCATCCCCAAGAGAGCAAACGCTTTCCTTAAACTGTTTGCTTGTAAAGCATATATATCCCTATGGACATGTAGCACTTGCTGGAATGTAAAAAAAAGCAAAATATCAGATGGATTTCCCCAAAAGCAAAAGTACACACCACATCCACGTCTTGGTGCTTTTTAAATGCCACTCAGAACCCCGGAGGTGCTCTTGGAAATCCAAACACGGCAAGTCAGAGGGTTCAAAGTGGACACATTCTTTCATTTTCCGCCAGCGTTCGTCTGACACCTGAACAGTGGCTTATTAAACAGGACTGGACTGTCATCAAGATGCCAAATGCCGATGTCGAGCTGAAGAGATGAATCCTAGGAAGTGGGCTGGATTTGATTCATCCACCTCCAGTAAACACAAGGGACTTGGCGAGCTTCCAGATAGGTCTTGATCTAGTGACATTGACACAAAGAAAGGGAGGGATTAAGGTGGGTGAGGGCTGCAGCGGGTTAGTTTTTGCTGGGGCCCCACTCAAAAGTCATCCCCCACCCCACAATGCTTCAAAACAATATGAACACTTAAATAAAAACAAAAACATAGTTAGCAATGTGGTTAATAGAGTGTGCTGCTTCAGGACCGTTTCTGAGGAACATGAGGAATAAGGAACATGTTCATTTAAATGGGAGATAATACACTAAACTCATGCTTTTATCCAAAGAACCTTTACGGCTGTTTTTAAGATGTGCTCCCTGAGATTTGAACCAACAACCTTAGGGTTGTTACCACAGTACTTCCTATGGGAGCTAATGAAGGGGGCCCAAAGCCAGTGTTGGAAGTTTTGGATCCAGAAGCTACAAATACAGACCAAGATTTTGTTTCGATCAAGCAGCTGAGCTCAACTGCTTAGTAGAAAATATACCTCAGGGACCCCACAGAAATTTGTGGTTTGAGTGGTGGTGAACACCTCCACTAGGAGGGAGGTGTTGATTTGCTATCTGTAAGGATTAACTAACCATGTACACACACACACACACACACATATATATATATATATATATATATATACGTTGATGAAATAGATATTATCGGCAGAACATTCACCACAATAAAGAAGGATCCATCCATGAATGAATATGTCAATGAAATGTCCAGAAAAAAATGTACTGAATTGTCTTGATGATCAAAACTATTCAGAAAGTAATACGTGGCATTTTATAGATGTGACAGCTGGAAAATGACAAAGCGGAACAGGCAGATTAGCAATACCTTTGAACCTTACTGAACTTGAGAGCAAGGAACAAAACATAGCATCATCAAATTGATCCTAAACATTAACTTGAAGCTTAAACGAGATTTTTAAGGATAAATTTGCATTTTAAAAATAGGCTGTTATGTAGGGTTAAGGTTACCCTTTGCACCACTTACACAATTTGTGTTAATCCTTATGATTAAATATTTTGAGTCTACAGTCCTGCAAAACAGTCCTCAAAATTATTGGCACCTGTGAATTGTAAGTACAGAATTTAGAATATCTTCAGAAATAAATGCAAATTAACCAATTTTGTATACTGAAAATTTTAAATAAAAATGTCCAAAATTATTAAATAACAGCAAAATAGCCCGTCATTGTTATCACTGTGCGAGCAGGCAAGCGGACAAACAAGGGGGGGTGGGGGCGTGGCACACACGACGATCGGACAAGCCGGGCGTGACAGTCATATAATGAAACAAAAAATATAGACATAAAATGTACACTGGACACAGTTATTGGCACCCTTAGTAATATTTGGTTGTAAAACCTTTGCTAACAATGACAGCTTCTAAACCTTTCTTGTAGCATCTATAAGGTTCTTGCATCCATCTGCTGGCAGTGTCTGCTATTCTTCCCTTGCTATGCATTCAAGCCCTTCCAAGTTTGCCGGAGTCCATTTTGCAGTAGCAGATTTTAGTTCTCTGCAGAGCTTTTCATTGGGAATTAGGTCAGGCCTCAACGCCGGCCAGCCCATCTTTTACTTTTGCACCACTCTGGAATTGTTTTTTTTTTATAATAGCAGTCCTGATGCTTTCACGCAGCTTTCTTGTCTTCACCATTGTGAAAAATGCACCAGATGCAATGAGAAGCAAAATTGGTTCATTTGCATTAATTTCTGAAGACATTCTATGTTCTATACTTACAACTGAGTGGAGTGCCAATAATTCTTACCAGGACTGCATAGGTCTGATTGAGGTGAAGTCCTGTTTACAATGAAAAAGAAACAGGATTACAGTTCCTTACCCTGAGGTATTCCATCCCATGTCCAGGGTGAAAAAAGTCTAACTAGGGTCAAGTAAGTTTTGATTACTTCACACTTTCTCCCAAAGTGAACTGAGTGAATCAGATGTATTGTCATGGTAAGGATCTGGGAAGCAGGAGCAGGGAGACAGAGAATTGGGGAATAAGGGATTTATTCGGGGAACAGCACAAAACACGAGACAAAGCAAAAGACGGATGTCACAAAATTAATGACCAGACCGGGGAAAACATACAGTACCTAACGCAGAAATAAATACATTGGAATAATCAACAACAAGGAGAAACAGCTGGTAAACACGGAGATTCCACACAAGGTAGCGAGAGGGCGTGACACATGGCAGGATCGGATGAGCAGGGCATGGCAGAACCCCGCCCCCCCAAAAGGCACGGACAGGGACAAAACCAGGGACACCACAGGACCTGGGGAAATAAAAACAAGAACAACAACGAGGCACTGGGAACAGCACAGACACACAGAACAGACACAGGGAGACCAACTGAGACAACAAATAACAAACCATAGGGAACACAGGCAGACAAAGGGGCACCATAAAAGGAAACACGGGACACTAGAGGAAACAACACAGGGGGAATAGCAACCAGAGGAACGAAAGTACCAGGAGTAAACAAAGTTGGAGCAGAGGGATGGAGAGAAAACACAGTGGGCACAAAGGCAGGGGGCAAAGAGGCGAAGGGCAGGGGGAAACGAGGAGCTGAAGGGAATCCTAGCGGGCAGAAGGTAGGAGCCACAGAAGCTGCAGGCAATCGCAAGGCCAAAGCAGAAGGGACCATTGGTAACCACAAGACAGAAGCTGAAGGGGACACCAAAGGGGGCAAGGAGGAAGGTAGAGGGACTGAGGAAGGAGGCGAGGAGGGAGGAGAAGGGGACACTGGGGGAGGAGAAGAGGGGGCCAAAGCCGCGGTAGGCGAAGGCACCGGCACAGCTGGCGAAGGTGGAAGCGACCAACGAGTCAGAGCCAGGGGACCCACAACCGGCCGACGAGGTACCGCAGGTGGGACCGCAGATGATCGCCGAGCCAGAGGGACCGCAGGCCACTGCTCAGCTGGAGCCTGAGGACCTGCAGGCAACTGCCGAGCCAAAGCTAGGGGGACTGAAGGCAAGCCAGGGGGAAAGGTGGGTGTGACCTGACCCCTGCGCAGATGTCCTCTCCCTTTTCAGGACACCGAAAGATAGGCTCCTGGCCAGGATCTGCCTCGGATTCACGGAGGGAGTCACAAGGGAAGTCTGGGTGATCCCTGAGGGGTCCCATTCAAGCTCCTCCTCCATCTCCACTAAGAGAGGAGGAATGATGGCCTGACAGTTGGGGACAGAGGCTGGGGGCATGGGAGCAGGAACCCGGAAAATATGGACCTCCTCGGGGATGGGAGCCGTTGGCATGGGAGCAGGGTCTGTGGGATCAGGGACCTCCTCAGGAATGGGAGCTAGGGACACAGAGGCTGGAGCAGGAACCTGAGGGACTGAAGCCTGAGGGTCAGGAACCACGGGGACTGGAGCTGAAGGGTCAGGCAGAGCAGAAACTGGCGGCACAGGAACCACAGGGGGCGGAGCATGGAGTTGCATCTCCGGTATTGGCACGGCTGGGGGTTGTGCCTTGGGTGTGGGTGCAGCAGAGACCTCAGGCGCCGCAGTGTCTCCTGTCGAGGGAGCTTGCTCCGTTTTCAAATGGAGAAGTTTCCTCAGGTTCTCTGCCATCCTCTCCAGGATGGGGTGAAGGCAGCAAACTCCATTTGGAGCCTGGTATGGAGTGGGGAGTCCCACACTGCTGGATCACCCACCAGTATAGACTCTGGAGGGCAAAGTACTTCCTCGTCAAGGCCTTGGATGCACTCTATGATAAAGGGGCTGCTGCTGTGCAAAGAAAAAGATGGATGTCACAACATTAATGACTGGACTGCAGAAAGCATACCTAATGCAGACAAAAATACACTGAACTAATCAACAACAAGGAGAAACAGCTGGTAAACTTCATCTAACCGCCACTATGAGTTTCAGCATGTAATCAGTCATAAACATGTAAACATGCAGAAACTGCATTCAGTCATTTTTTCAGACATGATCAAATACACTACAGCCCAGTATTTGCCACACCTTACCTGGAAGGAGAATACAGTCAGCATCCACTGATAGCTCTACTGACATTTAGTTATCACATGCTTTTTCCACGGAGACATTGAGCAAGCAATGCAGCTATAGTCCCTGGAGTAATTTGGGTTAAGAGCTTAATGCTAAAATCACTCTGGGAATTGAACTGGTAACCTTCCAATTGCAGAATCCCGGCCTGTTGAACTACACACCACCTCATCAATAAGGAGGCTACAGGAGATCCAAATGAAGCATGAATGATGGAAAAATCCTTTCCAAATTATAATGAGTTTTAAACTAATCTGGGAAGGAACCAATCATGGTTATCTTTTGAAGAACTTGTATGAACCTGGTCTCTCATATCCCAACTATACACAGAGTCCTTCTTCACTACATCCATCCATCCTCCAATCTGCTTATCCTATTGGGTTGCAGGGGGTCCAGAGCCTATCCCAGAAGCAACGGGCACAAGGCAGGGAACAACCCTGGACAGGGGGCCAACCTATCGCAGAGCACACTCACACATGCATACCTATGGGCAATTTAGCAACTCCAATCAGCCTTAGCATGTCTTTGGACAGTGGGGGAAACCGGAGTACCGGGAGGAAACCCCACGACGGCACAGGGAGAACATGCAAACTCCACACACAGCTAACCCAGGTGGAGACTCAAACCCAGGTCCCAGAGGTGTGAGGCAACAGTGCTAACCACTGCACTACCATGCCACCCCTTCTTCACTACATCATACTGTCTTTCTCTTTGCATGACTCCTTGCTTCCAGGCACAACCCCCCCACCACTGCAGACCTACATCCAAAAAGAGGAACAAGACTCCAAACTTGTGAATGCTTCTAACACCCTGAATAAACAAACTGAACTAGAAAGATTAGTTGGCAGGAAAACTGCAGCCAAAATGTACTCATCCTGTCTCCATAAATGAATATTTAACACATTGAAGGACATTTTTCCCCCAATTTAAATTTATTTCAAAACTTATTGTTCCTAAATGGATTCTTGGTGAACTTTCATTCTTTTGACAGCCTGCCTGCCTGCAGTGCCAGAAAGACATCAATTCACTTTTGGAAAGGCTGGTTTTGCCTTTTCTTTATGACCTTGCTGCTGTGGTACACAGCAGAAGCACTTTGGAAATGTACTGGCATGACCCATGGGCCAGAATACCTCACAAACTATAAGGACAGACCATTGCCACAATTCAAGGCTAAACTTTTGGGTTACAGGTGCAGTTTTAATGAAGTGCTTTGAATGGTAGTGGTCCTTTTCATATTGATAAGGAGTTTCAGGTATAAACCCGATCGATCATACTAGGGGATGACGATAACAGAGGAACTGGTTTCAGGTTCTATGTTTGAGATTCTTTATTTAGCATTTATAACAATAAAAATGCTTAGTGTATAGAGCACATTTTGCACAAAGTCCCTTTATAGAATTTAATGAAAGAAACCAAGAAAATGCATCAATTCTATATGCCTGCTAATCTTCTCCCTGTCAGGACCCTAACAAGGAACACCTGTCCCTCTCAACTGCCTCCCACTCCTAACTCTCATGTTAATCATTCCCTGCTGCTTCTCGATATCTCCCTCCTTTCTTACACACACACACACACACACACCTGTATACGCTACCAAGTCTTATGTTCCCCAGTCCAGTCACCCTTGTGTTAATCACTCCCAGCTGCCTCTCGTTAGTTCCCTTGGTAGCTCTTTCTATACGTTTCCAGTCTTGTCAATGAACCCTCTCGTTGCCTGTGCCCGTTTGTCCCACTCCTCCCATTTTTGATCTCACAATACCATTTCTTTCCAGTCTATGTTCTTTGAGTTCAAGAAACCACCTTTTGTTCTACTACAGTGCCTGCCCTCGAGTCCTTCATCCTGCACATCTGGATAATTAAAAACAATCAGTACACAGGAAAAAAAAATATTGGATGCAGGTTAACACTTCAAAACAAAAGGACCACGAGGGGTCAAGAAACAAACAGGGAATAATACCAAATTAACAAAAGTAATGCACAAGTAAGAAGCCAAGCAAAAACCACAGTGGAACAGCAGCACAAACACTAGTCAACATTCATAATCACAGACTGAGGAACAGGACAAAGGCATGACTTAAATACACAAATAATGAGATTAACAAAAGGCAGGTGTGTATCATTAAGACAATTAACCAATGAGCATGGTACAGGGAAACAAGCCACAGGTGGAGAAACTTAACTAACAATTAACACACAGTATCTAGAGAACTTAATACCTTGAACTAGGAAACTAATAACTACATACCAGGAAATAAACACTAGGAATATTGACCCACAACTGACCACAACATAAGCAGAACAGAATTAAACCGGAGACAAATAGGATACCCATGACTACAGTGTTACAGCCTTGGTGCTGCATGCGCTGAGCATGCCAAGGAACATGGCAACTATTAAGGCACTAGGGACAATGACAGAGGGAACAGGATGGCCAGCAACACCTGCTGGCCAAACAGGGATCGAACACATAAGACAGAGATAGACTGGCACCGGCCCTGACAAGTATAATGTGCTGTGCATTTATAAGGTTAGAGTATTACTGCTTTGACCAGTCAAATATACTTTGTGTTTATGAGGTTGGCATATTATCATTCTATACTGAGTTGCATAACCTAATTTCCCAGTCTGCTCCTGATGAACATCTAAAAGTAACATATTTATGTTTAATTCAAAACGTTCAGATGCTTGTTCATTAATTCAAAACATTTCTGCTACACAGTTTTGCAATGTAGCTGTGAGCCATCGGGTCACCCCAGATGGACAAACTACAAGGAATATTAAGATGGAGTGAATAAGATGGTTTATTGGATGAGAATATTTCACAACTATGTTTATATGAATGACTTGCCTGCAAAATGGAGGACTTCAGTGAAACGCCAATATGTACCCTACAAACCCAGAAGCCTCATAAAGAGACTTTTCAGAAATACGAGACCATAAAAAAAAAAAAAATATCGGATTGTGCTTCCATTTAAATGCAGTGTACCACTTTCATCTGCTTCACAAGAGGCATATTTTGCTGTTTTCAAGATCTTATCGTGACGTGCCTTGCCAAAAATCTGCAACACGGGGAGCTTCAGGTGATTGCTTGGAAATCAACAGCCGTCGCCGGGCTCCATTGGTGCAATCCCATGAGCCTTTGCTCATCAAAGGGCCCCATGCCCCACAGAAGGCGAACGAGAGATGGAATAGAAGCAGCCTGGCGAGCCGGCACACCGTTGTCAGCGCACATGGATCAGCTCGAGGCTGTGAAAACAAGTGCAGGCTGGCTGTTGTAGTGATATAATCTCCAGTTCCGGTGCATTTTGGGTCTGTATGTGTCCGTAGTCGATCAGTCTAATCTGGCATGCCATTTCAGTTTCACTGCTTTAGGGAAGTAAGGTAAATTATTAATTAACAGCTTCAGTCTTCAGCAGCAGGGCAATCACAGCTGACCTGAAGGCTGTCGTTAACTGTGGAATTGCTGCTAATTAGGGGAATGAGTGGGTCCCTTGGGGAGAGACTTGAGGGGCTATAGGATGTGTTGCCGGTCAAAGCCCTTATTGTCATAGCTTGACCTGTGAGGACTAAGTACAGTATTTGCTAAGTGGGGTTTCTCTGTCTCCATCATTTAACCAACTTATCTGTCACAGGGGGTGGTGTGGGGCTCGGTGGTTTGGGCTTCTCTGCCTGTGATTGGATGGTTGCTGTGTGAAATCCCAAGCTTGGCAGAATAGCCACGTCTCGATTGGGTCCTTGAGAAAGGCCCTGGACCCCACTATAAAATACTGGATGGACAGCTGGGCTTGTGCTAAGATCCCAAGTTTTATTTTTACCTCTATATGTTTTATTTTAACTTGAAAAAGTCATACTAATTCTCCTCACAGACAAGAAAGTATCCATCAGGCAAACAGGAAAGTGAAACTCTCCAATGAGGTAAGTATAGAAAATTGAACTCATTTAAGTGGCTGATTACCACTGATTTAATCCGATTGGCAAAAAAAAAAACATTACTGATGCGACACTCCAATACTCTGGTAGTCTTCAGTGGTTAACCCCAGAGTAGGTAAACTTGAAATGCTTAACGTGAGAATGTGAAAAGCAGCCAAATGATGGCAATGAACCAAAGCGTATCACAGCAAACACAAAAAAGACCAAATAAGAAACTAACAAGTTCACCACTCACCAGGTAATTAATCGTGGGATGTCTCAAACAACAAAAAGGAAAAAGGAAATGCTCCTACAAATATTATAACTTATTTTAAAAAAATATTTTGCTCTAATCCCAGAAAAGCCCCCCATTTGTTACAAACCTGGCTCAGGGTTCATAAGAAAGAGGCACCCCAAGACCACTTGTATCCCTCCCAAAAGGGAGTATCATTTATACTGGGACAGCACACATACGTCTCAAGGCAAACACTTCAGATTTTATCCACAAATGTTTCAGATTGCTCAAATAAAACTAATGGCAGTTCAGACGAATATTTGTTTATTGGAACTGAATGCATCTGCAGAACAGCTCCCAGCTCTCAATGAACCAAAAAAAATGGAAAGAGTATGTGCTCTCCAATCCAGCCATTTATTCTCCCCTCTACTAATAGCGACTAAATTTGTATGCTGGAAGTAATCAGCAACACCTGAGCACAAAAAAGGAAAAGAGCAGAAAACAAGTGAACAGATAAGTGGCAAAAACATTGTAACAATATGTCTTGGTAGGGAACAGTGTGTCTTAAAAAGGAACGTAAGATGGGGTATGTGGAAACTTTTCAATGTACTTGTACAGATGGCAAGTAAAGCATTGTTTCATGTGTCTGTTCAACTATTCTAAAGAAATGAGTAACTAACTGGTTTCAAAAGCCTCATAATGGGTTTAGAGGGGAGAGCAGGGCCCAGCCTAACAAATTTTAGACTTTAGCTTTAAAATTATAATAAAAAAATAAATAAAAATTAAACTAAAAAAAATATTTCAGTTAAAGTAATCATATATTTATATAAGCAACATACACTATACAGATATAAGTTTAGGGACACGTGGCCATTACATCTACAGGAAATCATATGACACTCTGTTCTAAATCCATACGCATCAATATGGAATCGGTCCCTTCCTTGCAGCTAGAACAGCTGTCATTCTTCTGGGAAGGCTTTTCGTAAGATTTTGGAGTGTGACTGTATGAATTTTTGCCCATTCATCCAGAAGTGCATTTGTGAGGTCAGGCGCTGATGTTACATGTGAAGGCCTGGCTCACAATCTACATTCTAGTTCATCCCAAAGGTGTTTGATGGGGTTGAGGCCAAAGCTTTATGAGGACCAGTCAAGTTCCTCCACACCAAAATCACCTAACCTCTATATGGACCTTGCTTTGTGTACTGGGACACAGTCATACCGGAACAGATATGGGCCTTCCCCAAACTCTTTCCACAAAGTTGGAAGCATTGAGTTGTCCAAAATGTCTTGGCCTGCTGAAGCATTAAGAGTTCCATTCACTTTAAAAAATGGGCCTAGCCCAACCCCATATCGTAATTCTGCCTCCACCAGACTTTATAGTTGGCACAATGCATTCAGGCAGGTAATGTTCTCCTGGCGTCTACCAAACCAGACTCATCCATTAGATGGACAGACAAAGAAGTGTGGTTCTTCACTCCACAGACCAGGTTTCCGCTACTCCAGGGTCCAGTGGCAGCATGCTTTACACCAGTCCATCCAACGCTTTGCACTGTGCTTTGTGATGTGAGGTTTGCATGCAGCGACTCGGCCTTGGAAGCCCATTCCATGAAGCTCCTGGAACAGAGTATTTGTGCTGGGGCTGATGCCAGAGTAAGTTTAGAACTCTGCAGCAGAGTGTTATAATGCACTATGTGCCTCAGCACTCAGCGATCCCGCTCTGGGACTTTGCATGGCCTGCCACTTTGTAGCTGACTTTCTGTTGTTCCTAAATGCTTCCACAATAATACCACTTACAGTTGACTATGGAATATCTAGCAGCAAAGAAATTTCATGAACCAACTTAAAAGGATGACTTTCTGTGACAGTACAAGGTTTGGATTGTTCAGGACGGATCTTTTTCTTTAAAAAATCTGACTGCATGGCGATGTGTTTTATTTTATGCACCTGTAGCAATGAATCCGAATGAAATACTTCAATGATAAAGAGGTATGCCCGGAGTGCGAATTACTCCACCATAATTGGGGATTACTGCCTTCATAACACTTCTATGACCATTATGGCCCACTACCATGTCAAAACAAATAGTTGCCACCAGGATCAATGTTAAGTACGGTGGCCCTGAAGGTCAAAACACAATGACATTTCAGAAAACACAACATTTCAAAAAACACAACAACATTTAAAAAAACATAACATTTCAAAAATCACAACATTACAGAAAACACAACGACATTTCAAAATTTTTTACAACATTTCGAAATTCACGACATTACAGAAAACACAAGCACATTTTAAAAAACATGACATGACAGAAAACACAACGACATTTTAAAAAACACATTACAGAAAACAAAACGACATTTCAAAAAACACAACGACATTACAAAAAACACAACGACATTACAGAAAACACAATGACATTTCAGAAAATGGAAAGGGTAGGACCACACTTCTTGTTCATGATTGGATAGTACCCTTAGAGTGACATGTTTTAAAATGTATGTTCACTCCAACTTCCAGGATTCAAAGCAATCTTAGTGTCCTTCCTACAGGTGAAGTCTCTGGGAAGTGTGCAGTCGTTGTAAGATTAAAAAACTTTGTTGTAACAGCACAACTTGGTCTCCGTGTATCTTGTTCTCTTAATAGTATGTAATCTGTGTGTTACTTTACGGACACAACAACATGCTGAATTTAATTTGTACTTTCTCTTTCTCTTCTTATTTTGTACTTTCTCTGTATTCCTCACCTTAATCAAAAAATAAAGACAAACAGGACAAAGGAACTTAAGTCACAAAAAAAATCTAATCACGATGCATTGCGTCAGGATAAGGATACATTGCTTTAAGCCAGCTTTGTAATAGTGACGGGAAGTTCGGATCATTTTACCGACTCAGACCTTTGAGTCTCTTTCAGCAAAATCAACAATTTGTTTTTTGAGTCATTTCATTCATTTTAGCAAAATATAATTAAAATGTTACCTGTTACCTCCCTAACACATCTACTGTGTACACAAATGTTGATCACACTGCAAACAAGACAAAACTATAATGCTATAAGAAACAAAAAATATTAATTCATTGTTTACCTGGGTCTTTAGTCTGTGATTCGCACACCTCACCTCTTATCTGGCAAGTTTTCAGGTTTGAGTCGTTCATTCATCACATCACAGCTCCATAAGTTTAACCTATGCAGTCTGAGCTGGAAACAGAATTGATTAGTTCATCTCTCGAGTCTTCCAGTTTGAGTCGTTCGTTCATCATGTGACAGCCCCATAAGCTTAACCTATGCAGTTAGCATAAGCTTAACCTACTCCTCAAAAACTGACATCAGAAGGGCTAGGTTATCAGCGCTGTGTGGATCCTGGTCGACCTGGGCAGATGTTTGGACACAAAACTATG
The DNA here is from genome assembly GCA_015164015.2 of Brevimyrus niger. Classification (NCBI taxonomy): domain Eukaryota; kingdom Metazoa; phylum Chordata; class Actinopteri; order Osteoglossiformes; family Mormyridae; genus Brevimyrus; species Brevimyrus niger. The sequence goes on along the minus strand of JAABNY020000002.1, from coordinate 21,256,994 downwards.
TGGCTTACCTTTCAGCTATTACAGTTTCTTTTCAATTGCTTAGGTACAATTTTGAAAACTGGGCCCCTTTTTTTAAAACACTTTACACAGTTAACCTAATCACACAATAATTATGCAGTAATTTATAAAAAGGATATTTTGTCCCCATAAAAAAACACATTGCTCATATAATCCAGCCTTTTTAACCCATTACACACTGATGTGCTAAATTTAAAACACTTTTAGTCCTTTTACTTTCCTCATGATTACTGTGAAGAATAGAGAAAGTACAAAATAAATTCAGCATGTTGTTGTGTAAGTAACACACAGATTACATACTATTAAGAGAACAAGATAGACGGAGACCAAGTTGTGCTGTTAGAACTGAAGTTTTTTAATCATATAACAATCGCACACTTCCCAGAGACTTCACCTGTAGGGAGGGCGCTCATGACGCTTTGAATCCTGGGAGTTGTAGTAAACATACATTTCAACACATGTCACTCCAAGGGTACTGTCCAATCACAAACAAGAAGTGTGGTCCTACCTTTTCTGTTTTCTAAAATGCTATTGTGTTTTCTGTAATGCCGTTGTGTTTATTTAAATGTCGTTTTGTTTTCTGTAATGTCATTGTGTTTTTTAAAATGTCGTTTTTTTGTAATGTTGTTGTGCTTTTTGAAATGTCGTTATGATTTTTGAAATGTTGTGTTTTTTTTAAATGTTGTGTTTTCGGAAATTTCGTTGTGCTTTTTGAAATGTCGTTCTGTTTTTTGAAATGTTGTTTTGTTTTCTGAAATGTTGTTGTGTTTTGACCTTTAGGGCCACTGTAGTTAAGAGTGCAAGATGCGTTAGGGGTGTCTCAAAGTACAGCCTAATTTCTAACTCACCTCTTGGTCCTGTGTGCTGTCCTCATCCTGCTACCTGCAGTAACAGTAAATTAATATTTCTTACTTACTCTTTTTTTACCACCAAAAAAGTGTCTGATATCTCCATCTTTCCTTTTCCTCATAATGTGTCTGTAAATAAAATCTAATCTATGCTTAACAAAACAGCATCTGGGTTACCAGATGAAGCTTCTACAAATGTCTATAAATATGAAATTGCGGAATGCAGAATCAATATCACTAAAATTCAAATAATACGGCTTATTATTTGCTAGATATTTTATTTATGTTGGCCCTATAGGTTTCACTTATATTAATGTTTTCTCGTAGCATTACGTTAGACCTTCTTATGCAGTAACATTAGCCTTATAACATACCACACAGACAAAATGACAAATTAATTTCAGAAAGACACAATTTATTCATAATAAAATGAACTCTCAATGTTTTCATTCTCATCTCCTTAGAAAATAACCATGATCAATTTTGCCTCACAACATAAGCCTGGTGTGAATAGAGAACTTAGCTTATCTTGCTAGTTAAAGTGACAAAGGTTGACTGTACCGGCCTCAGAAGGACAATGGTAAGTAATTCAACATATAAAGACATGAGCTTGCATTAGTAGATGAAACACTTAAACGAATAAATGAAGGTTGTAAAATAACACATTTTCAACAGGCTAGACATCTGCTGGCTACTCACACTGACCAATGCTCGACAAAAACTACCATGACGGACGAACACAATGAACATGCCACTCAATGAGAATGAATGACGCAACCGATTGGCTGCGTCTAGCGCCGAGATGATTATAATGGTACGGTCCACATTAGAGGTGTCTGAAATTGTTTTGCATAGAAATTTTCCTCCAAAGTGAGGTTAGCTTTTTTCTATTTTCAAAAGAAAAATGTTAAGATCCCCCAAACTGCTATTTTTGTCTTTTTTCCCTCAGTACCCCCATAATTTGAACCATGGATATGTCTCAGGACTTTTGTACATGTAGTGTTCAAATGTTGCTATGTGTAAATTAACACTTGTATGGCACAGTCAAGTGTCCATTTTCATATACAAAATGCTATGACGTCCGTAGTGTCGGCGAGCTGGGAAGCAGGCGAGCGGGAAAGCAGGCGGGTCGAGCCAGTAATATGGGCAAACGGGGTTTATCAGGGAGAGCCACGAAACAACGACAGACTAACATCAACTAACATTAATGACCGATCTAACAAGACTAACTCAGATGTAGACTAAATACACAGGACAATTCAAGAGGAACATGAAACAGGTGACAATTAGGCATTAACACAAGGTAATGAGGTGGGCATGGCACACACGAGGACCGTACGAGTAGGTCATGACAGAACCCACCCAAAGGCGCGCACTTCAGGCACGCCTCACGGGAGGAACCGGGGACACGGGATCTGAAAAACAAAAGCAAGAACATTAACGAGGGACTGGGTACAGAACAGAAGCACATAACAAGCACAGGGGTAGAATCCAAGACAGAACCAGAACAAGAAACACAGACAGACCAGGAAGGGAGACACAAGGAGAACACCAACAGGCGGAACAAAAGGGCCAGAGTGAACAAAGGGGCCAGAGGGGGATGAGGAGCAGAGACAGGAGGAACAAAGGGACGAGGAGATGGAACAAAGGGAGGAGGACAACGGGGAGCCCGAGGGAACCCAGGCGGGCGAGGGAAGGCAGCCACAGGGGCCACAGGCGAATGGGAGGCCGGAGCCAGAGGGGACCACACAGGGGACAAGGAGACAGACGGAGGGACAGACAAAGGAAATGAGGAGGGAGCAGGAGGGAACCCCAGTGCAGGCAGGCAGGAGGGGGAAGCCATGACAGGTGAAGGTGCAGCCATGGAGCCATAGCCAGGGGACGCCAGGGGGTGGGCGGGGTCTTGCTGGGTATCGGCCTCGCTGGGGCAAGGGCACAGGAGTCATAAAGGACCTCCCCGGGGACTGGGACCAGGGCTAGAGAGACTGGAGCAGGGACCGACCGGGACAGGCAGATACTGGGCCAGGGCATCAGGAGCAGGCAAAGCCAGAGCAGGAGCCACGGGAGAAGCAGCGTGTAGAGGCTCGGGCAGAGCAGTGGGCGGGGGCGCAACAGTAGCCGCGGGCACGGCCTGAGGCAGGACCTCTGGCATAGCAGCTACAAGCGGAGGCGGTACAGAGCCAGAGGAGGGGCTGGTGCAGGAGCTCTGGGCGTAGTGGCCACAGCAGGCAGGAGGGCCGTGAGCGTGGCAGTCTCGGGCGCGGCCAGAGGCGGGGCCGCAGCAGGAGCCTTGGCAGGAACCTCAGGCGTGTGGCCTGCAGGGGGCGCCACCACAGGCACCGCCAACCTGTGGCCAGCAGGGGGCACCTTCAAAGGCACCGCCAACTTGGGCCAGCAGGGGGTGCCATAGCAGCGAGAGCCTCACTGTGCAGTGTGGTAGCCGCCGGAATCAGCGGGACAGGCAGGTCAGGCACAGTCAGGGTCACGGGCAGATCAGGTATAGGCGCCAAGGTTGGCGCCGGACAAGAAGGCGCTGCCCCTTTAAGGGTCTTGGGGATCCGGGGAATTGCATCCCATACAGCCCTGGCCCCTTTAAGGGCCAAACGAGTTTCCCCGGAAGGGGGAAGCTGCCCGTGAAGGCACCTTTGTGACGGGGTGATGTCCAGGGCAATCAGGGAATACCCCCGGCTACTGGCTGGGGAAAAAGCTAGGGAGAGAGAGGCGGCTCCCAGGAGGATGGCTGGCTCCTCCGCTGGTCTCTTGTCCCTTAATAATTTTACATTATTATTTGGAAAAAGTCAGCTCCATGACTGACATATCTGTTTCTTATTTGATTCATATCATTGAGGATGGCTACAGCATATAAATGCCCATTCTGACTGAAACATAGGACTTTGATTTAACTAACTGGTCATTTCATGAACTACAAATTATTTTAAAGAGATATCCATATAATATAGTCAACCCACAAAGTTTCAGAGGGCTGAGAGCTCAAAATGATGTAATTATCAAGTGAAAACCTAAAGATTTCTTGCCTGGGCTAAGCTCCCAGTGTTTCAAGACCCTAAGAATGCCCCTACATCCATCAAGATGGAAGATATCTGTGGATATTACTGCGATATCTGTCTCTTTCCAACCCATATATCTGTCTTTCCATCTCTAACATGGATAGAAGGATAGGTATCCATATAGGCCTGTTTATCCATCTGTTGATTAATCATTGATTGATTTTTAAATGGATGGACTGATGGATGTAGATAGATGAATTACACACACACATACACACACAGAAAAATACATGCATAGGATATACTGTGTGAGAGTCTGGGTGTGTGCATGTTTATATTACGTTGTGAGGACCAAATGTTCCCCACAATGTGATAAAAATTTGTTATTTTGACCTTGTGGGAACATTTTTTTGGTCACTACAATGGGAAAATCAATTTCACACAATTGCAAACAAAAAATTAATACTGCCAAAGTCTTGTATTTTGTTTGGTCATTTATAGTTAAGGTTAGGGCTGGGTAGAGGTAAAGGTGTCATTGTTGGGATTAGAGTTTTCCCCATAGAAATAAATGGACAGTCCCCACAAATACACTGCTCAAAAAAATTAAAGGAACACTTTTTAATCAGAGTATAGCATCGAGTCAATTAAACTTCTGGGATATTGAACTAGTCTATTAATTAGCAATGGGGGTTGTTAAACGGTTTCAGCTGTTTTGGTGTTAAAGAAGTTAATAACAGGTGCACTAGAGGGGCAACAATGAGACGACCCCCAAAACAGGAATGATTTAACAGGTGGAGGCTACTGACATTTCCCCCTCCTCATCTTTTCTGACAGTTTTTTTCACTAGTTTTGCATTTGGCTACAGTCAGTGTCACTACTGGTAGCATGTGGTGATACTTGGACCCTACAGAGGTTACACAGGTAGTCCAACTTGCCATTACCAGAAGGTTTTCTGTGTCTCCCAGCACAGTCGGAAGGGCATGGCGGAGATTCCAGGAGGCAGGCAGTTACTATAGGAGAGATGGACAGGGCTGTAGAAGGTCCATAACCTATCAGCAGGACTGGTACAGTATCTGCTCCCTTGTGCAAGGAGGAACAGGAAGAGCACTGCCAGAGCACTACAGAATGACCACCAGCAGGCCACTGGTGTGAATGTCTCTGAGCAAACAATCAGAAACAGACTTCATGAGGATGGCCTGAGGGCCTGACGTTCTCTAGTGGGCCCTGTGTTCACTGCCCAGCACCGTGGAGCTCGACTGGCAGTTTTAGATTTTTGGGGTGTCTTTGAATTCAGCCCTCTGTAGGTTTGTCATTTTCATTTCCATCAAACAATGTGGCATCCTCTCACTTATAGCACATCATCCAGTTCATATCAGTATAGATATCCAGCACGATTTTTCCATATTGAAATCTGATGCATTTTCAAAGTGTTCCTTTATTTTTTTTTGAGCAGTGTATTAACACAAACCTGTGTGTGTGTGAGGGGGTGAGTTTGGCATAAATTGTACTTTGACACTTTGGCAAATATCATTTTTTAAAACCTTCATGCCAGTTAAGCCCTTTCAATTAAATTGAGAATAGCAGTTTTGATTTCATTAGTGTTGTAACGGCTTAGTTGTATCACCATGTCTGGAGTTTAAATATGGCTGGCACTTGCTAAGAGTTGGCACATTTAAAAACGGCGTTTTAGGCAACATGACCATTATTAAGGTAATTTAAGATTGGATTTGGTGACTAATCGAAGTACAATAAAGAAATTTACTTTCATACTACAAAAAGACTCCTTGCTGTAGATCTCTCAAGTTTGTTGGATTCATTCAATAATGAGAGGTTAGCCATAAATATGTGCCATTGAGCCTCTCAGAGTTGTCTGGCCAGTCCTTGTCTTAAATTTAGCCACATTACTTAAACTATTTTGCTTAATTTATTTTCTATGATTTCTGTATGTCAAAATAATAGTTTCTAAACTGAAGGTTCACTCCCTCACTTAGCCACATAATTTTACATAATACAGTATATATAGTAAATTAATATTAATTATTTATTATAAACAATTATTAATTTTTGTGAACATATTGTGTGTTAAGGTTGAACAATATTGGAAAAAGTTCACATTGTGATATTAATCTACCATCACAGACTGTCAAATAAGTTGGTGATGCCTTGAATTGTTGAATGCAGCTGTAACATACATTAGATAATGATAAATGGAACCCTCATTAAAATAGCAAAGCTTGCTAAGTTTGGTTTCCTATGACCGATTTAAAATGTTTTTGCGCATCTTACTGGTGATTTGAACCTAGCAAACTATCACGATTGGTGCAGTGTGACAATTGCATGTGCATAAAATCCCATATCGATAATAACATCGCACATCATAAAGGCCTGTCAGGGCAGCACGCTTTGAAAAGTTTGCATGTCCACCTTGTGTATGCAGGTATTTTTTCAGTGGATCCTCCAGTTTCCTTACAGTGTCCAAAAACATACATGAATCAAAGCGCCTGAATTGATGGTGTGCACCAATAATATATTGTATTATAATATATTAGAAAGATTTCTCAGTGAATCATCAGAATAATCAGTAGATTACTTGATTATTGATATGATCGATAGTGACAGCCCAAAATTTAACTCCAAATTAGAAGGTACCCCTGTATTTAGTGTGTGCTGTTTATAAAAACTCTATTTGAGCACCTTGGCACAGAATACAGTTCATCTTTATCATGGATGCGATCCTAAAGCTTCGTGGACAATCCGCCTCTAAGCCAGTGTTCTTCTGTGGTACCGAGTGTCCCAAAAGGCAACGTAGTGTTGGCAGCTACTGTTCAGCTGTTTCCATGATATGAAATGTGCCCCAACATGGTGTGTGCTGCAGAGGGAGAGAGGTCAATATGAAAGCAAAATGCTGAGATTTCTCAGTGGTCCGCAGATTACCTGGGGGCACGTCTCTAGCAGACACAGGTCTCGCCGTAAAGGAGCCCTGAAAAAGAGAAAATGGAGGGTTGCAACAAGAGAGATAGAACACCAGGCAACGCTTCATGAAAGCATCAGCAAGTTGCAGAATGATGCTCTTTAAAAAGGAGGTACTTAAATGACTAAGCATGAGACTTCAGAATTTGAAGGTCCTTTGTTGATAAGCCCAGGGAACTGTGTTTTGAACCTTTGAGTGCTGTACCTTACCTGAGACACACCACCAAATATCCCTCTGAATTAAGGATAGAATTGCAAGTTTCAGTTGTCCAACTTGGCAATAGCATATCTGGCTTTTGGGACTAAATCCACAATACATTATACTTTTGTATGTTTGTCCAGAAAGAAGTTAGACTAGACAGCCCTGATCCAGGCAGAGCTACAGGTTGTTCTTCATGTATCAAGCATTACTTGTGTTGATGGGATTCTGTTTCATTTTGTGTACAGCTGACACACGGAGGAATGCACTCATTCTTGAAAGGTGCATGAAACTTTTCTTTTCAGGAGCGCATCTAAACATGGGATTCCATCTAAGCCTAAGAGAAGAGTTAAAAGCAATCTGATGTATTTTATGAAGACATACCTCATGTTTTCAGTGAAGCACCATCTGACTTCCAAGATGGAGAAAAGCCTGACTAAAAACCTATATGTTCAGTTCAGCCTATCACCACTAACCTTGAGGGCTGTCGAGCCCCAGCTAGAACTGGTGGGGAGGGAGGGATGGGGGGACCAGCGTGGCAAAGAAAAATTAATCCTGTTTCTTTGAGAAGGTCTAGGATCCCCGCCGACTCTCTAATTCCCTGCAGACCCAGCTGAGAGAAGATGGACCAGCCGTGAAAGCAGTCACAGGCCTGGGGACAAAAGCTCCAGCCATTTTTAAAGATCATTTTTTATTTGTCCATCAGAGTCTGTTTACTCGTCTATTTTCACCTTTGTGCTACCAGACTCACCTTTAAATCCATGCCGCTACATAAAGATGCTCAGGGGTATTTTTCATGTCGGAGATGAAGGACAACTTGATCGTCCTCACATAGTCCAAATTAAAAGGCTGCCATTTTTTTTTTTCTCTCAGGAGAACTTTAAAAAATTCTTTCATGAATATCTAAGCTCCACCCCCCCCAACCAGAGGATAATGAGGAGCCTGCTGCCTCACACGATACTGTCCTTGCTAATGCATCCTCTTGGTTGTCCTTTGGCTGTCTTCCCATGACTCTTTCTACCTGGGAACCTTCTGGATTGTTGCCACGCCGCTGTCATCCAATCAGCCATGAGTGCCATCCAGCTGTTTTTCTCGCAGCTGGTTATGCCGTGATTAGCTGAACATTTCATACACGCTGTATTTGGGAAGAGCTTTGGGCCATCTCCATTTATTATGAGGTATGGGCTTTCGCTTTTTTGGTGCCTCTTCTAGGACTTTCTGAGAGTGTCTGAAAGTGTCCTGTCCTGCTCTGCTCACTTGCTGTAGCATAAAGTGTCCTCTGTTATTCTTAGTGTATTTCTCTGTCCTCTCTGCATGGATTTATACCCACCATAGTTGGTAAAGTAGCGTGTTTAAGTGCCTGTTTTATTCCCTAGATTTATCCACGGCGTGAACCCTTGACTTTGCTTCGCTCCTTCGCAGGTACATATCTTAATGTGAGCATGAGGAGCGTCCATTGATTGAAGTCCACAGGGATGTCCCAGGAGACAGAGCACTCCATAGATAAAGTGGTCCGTCTTCTTCGCCGGTCGATGTGCTGTCGGCTAGATTCCCTCCCGGTCCGTCAGCCGCAGGAAGAGGCACTGACCGTTTTGTCATTGTTATATCAGAATCTGGCTTATTGGCCGAGTACGCTTTTGTTGCTGGTTGTCGATGTATCTCATACAAAAAGCAGATACAGACACAGTTATGACAAGACAGTGGCCCCATGAAGTGCGGCTGATATATGGAACGTGCAGGTGCATGTGATAAGAACAGAGTGTATAGCAGAGCAAAAGATTTTATTACTTAATAAATACATGAGGTGCATAATGGGTTTGCTCTCAAGCAGCTGCCCACCCAGAAGATTCCGTGCCTCTCCCATTCGTCATCCCAGCTCCCACCTCCTCTCTGTCCTGCACTACCAGTTAAAGTAGCGGGTCTCGTTACTCATGGCGCTGGATGCTTAACCCCGTCAGCCAGACCTCGCAGTGAAGGATGTAGCCACCTCCTCAACAGAAGTGTCTTTATACGCCGCCACTTGGTTTTGGCCGTCTGAAGAAATTCCTACAGCATGCGGTCGTCGTCCCTCCGTAAACCCATCGGGGATTCCAGCACTAGCGACGTGATGTAAGAGTCAGGGGCGCCTCCGCCGCACTGACGCGGCGTAGCCCGCCGTTTTTTGACTGCATCACTCCCTCTCATCCTGCTCAGTACAATCATGTGTTTGTGCCATAGATGGGGGGGGGTGGGGGTGTCACAAGCTGGCGGCTCCAACGAGGTCTGCCAAAAAATGCGATCATCACTGTGGATACTTATCGTCGGCCTGAAGCCCTCTCCCTGTGCCTGGTGAGACGGTGACCTCTGCAGAATGTCTTACCCCTTGCCATGCGCCTTTCCCCCCCCACCCCAGCTATGCTCCCTTATATCTGCCATGTCCTCAAGCGAGGGGCAGCGGTAGTATTTGGGGTCATACACTGAGCCTTGTGATGCTGTCTCGATGGGGCCCAAAATAGCCCGCGCGACTTGTTGTAAATTCCCCATCTATGTTGCATGCTTTTTCTGTCCAGTTTTTCTGTCACTTCCTTGCTTTCAGCCTCGTTTAGCTCTGGCTTACAGTAGGAATCGTAGGAAACATGATGAGGTGAAGCTGCAATAGAATGCCATAATGATCAGATTCATGTGAAGAACACATGGACATGAACCGGGTCACAGGACAGGGTATTGTAGCTCTGTAGCTTTCCCAGCATTCATTCTACTTACAGACAGGGTAGGTGAAATAACTAAAACAACTCATAATATACTGATATCTAGCAGCAAATCAGTAGTCAGCCTGCTCTTTGGCTTCGGAACCGGTTCCTCGTTGGAGGCTGTCATGAACTTTGCGTAGTGAGATGCTGGATACCACTCAGTAGCTGAGGAATGCTTGTGGGTTTTATGTGTCTCTGTGGGTTAGGACAGGGATTCTGTGATGGCAAGGTTGCTGGTGAAAATCCCAAGGTCAAGAGAATCATTTCACTGCTAGGCCCTTGAGCAAGACCCTTATTTGCTTCAGGGACTTTCTGACTCTGCTTTCTCAAAAATCGTATGTTGCTTAGGGTAAAAGCATCTGCTAAATAAACAAAAATACCCTGCAATATTTATTTTACAGTTTTTTGGCCTAGCAGCTCTCGAGTTGTGATACTGGTCCCTGACATACAGATTCTCAGCCAGGCAAGAATATCCATAAAATGCTACAAGTAGTGTTTTAGCATTATGGTTCCAGCCAAACGTCACATATAAAAAGCAACATAATACACGCCACTTTAGTCTAAATGGCAGTTTCCAGTTCAAAGTACTGCACAGAATAAATGTGAAATGCATGGCATGTGTTAGTGACACACGTTGGGTGTGCGTAAGTGTAGCATGTAGGAGGACCACACTGTTTACGCGCATCCTGGCTTTATTCGACACTCTCTTTGTCTTGACATGCTGTGCGCTTGATTTTATTCAGCCTTTGTCATTTATTTCAGAATTTGTTACTTATATAAGCTCTTTGCATTGTTCTGGTGATATTTAGGAAAATTGTTTGAGGTTTTTCAATTCGACTAGAAACACCTTCACTTTCAGCTTGAAATAATGGAAATAGGTTTTCAAGTTTCTTCAATTTACGGTGGTTCTCTGGGAATGAAATAGCGACATTAATTAAAGCTCGCTCCTTCATAACTGTGCTCGACCGAAATTGGCACTTAGATGTCCTTAAATGTCCTTCCTCTCTTCGATTGCTTGTGAACTGAGATACCAGACATTTATTAGTGTTGGCTGGTTTGGGGGGAGGGGGGGGTGTCTCCTGCAGTTTTCATTTGTTGTGACGCCCCCAAAAGAAGATGGTTGTTGTAAGATAGCTGAAAAAAACAGCACAGACTGCTGCTTTGTCCCAAAGCTACCATTCCCCACCAGCCCTTAAATCTCCCACAATGGCTGCCTTATGACTGTCCGATGCACCGCTTTCTCATCTGGATGAATGATGAATTGTCCCACCACCCCCAACCCCAGCCTCTCAAATTGAGCTAATTCCTTTCAGAGAAGGAAGAAGCTCCATTTTAGAAATGTTACTTTACAAGTCGACGTCCTTTTTCAAGCCCAGGCCTTTTTAAGATGGGGGGGGGGGGGGGGGGGGCCCTCCCTCCTTGGCGTGGGACGGGGGGGGGGGCGCGGGGGGCTGCTCCTTTTCCAACCGGCCGCGCCCCCCATCCCTGCC
>JAABNY020000002.1:21224832-21245722 GCA_015164015.2 Brevimyrus niger | reverse complement strand
TGGGTTGTCTTTTTAAAGGAAGGAAAAAGTCACCTTTTAAAATATTTACTTGGCAAGGAGAGTTTCTTTTCTATCGCCGGGCTTTTTTTTGATGGGGGGGGGGGGGGGGGGGCTCTCTCCATAGTGTGGGAAACTGAGCAGGCACATTGAGTCACGCTCCTTTTAACAAGCATCCACCCCCCACCTGCACCTACCCCCACTTCAGCATATCTGAAAGGATGGGTTGGGGGGGGGGGCTCTGTCTCTTTTTCGTCCCCCAGGAGGGCTGCCTTGTGACCTAGCTGATGTCCCCCACACTGTGCTGTAGGCCACTGTCCTATGCTTCCAGTGACCAAAGCCCCTGAGTGGAACACTGACAGGAGTGGATTCGCTGTTCAGGCTCTGAGCACCGTGTGACCAACGCTGTCCCCCACTGACTGGTTGTCGGCCGCGTTTCTTATTATGCGGCCTATTTAGTGGTAATTTGTCAGATATATATCGTCAAAATGTGAAGGAAACCTCTGTATCCCGGCGGGAATGCCTTCTAACTGGAATAAAGACTGGCTTCTCCCAGTGTGATGCAGTCAGAGAGGCGAGGCGCGCGTTCCGTAAATTCAGGCGGGATGGGGAACAGCACAGTTCCTGAAATACTGTCCCACAAAGTGCAGGCTGTGGTACCCATGCAGACCTCCGGGTTACGCACCAATTTAAAAAGAAAAATAAATAATGACTAAATAATGCAACATGTCTTAGGAGTACATGCTCCCATCCCATTGAGGACCCAGTCTTTTATGTCTGCAAAAAATGGCCTCAGCATTGAATTTTTCCCGAAGGGATTATACATTTTACTGCAAACACATATGGTATGTTCTGTCCTTATTTGGTGACCAGCAAAGCCTTCATTTTCTCATGTGAAAGTGATTACAGGCACTTAGTTCTCTTTTGTTGTTCCATAAAGGGACATTTATTCCCTTTAGTATTATTATCTATTATGTTTTACAAAAACTAAGGATTAGTGATATGTCATTCATCCACATGGGGAATCTGTCTTTATGCCTCTCATCTCATGGTCTCCATAAGACACACTTACTTGCTTAGGTGTCACAGGCACAGCAGCCCAACCCTAACCTAATCCTAACCCACTGAGCCACACACTGCCGCCCAATACTGTAAATACACTTCCTGCTGCTGATCTGGGGTGCACTTTAGTTGGCAGCCATATCCGCGATGAGGCCAGAGAGGCTCTGAGGCTACAGAACCAACTCACAGAAAGTGGGCCAAGTGCCGTTGGCTCGACATCGTCTCCGCAGAACCTCGGAGGTCATAAACTCGAGCGAGATCCTTCATTTGAACACTTAGGGAGTGCAGGAGGACTCGTGTTTGGCCTGTTTCAGATCCATCATACGTTAATGACCCGTTGTCTGGTGGATGTGAAGAGCAGGCATGACTGATTAGGGGACATAGACTTCTGTGTGTGTGTGTTCGTGTGTGTCTGTGGTGGTGTTGTCATTAGGGCACATTGCCAGTACTTGTTGTTACCATTCAGCAGACAACCCCGCACCCCCACCCCTGAAGCCCCTGCCAAGTGGGAGATCTTAGCATTGCCTGCTTTTTAGATAATGACATCCTGTATCACAGCGATTCTCTATGTCTTCGGCACCCCCGACCATCACGACCACGATGGAGAAGGCACCTCCTACTTAGTCACCTCTACATCAGCACCACCACAGACGCTCGGCGTGGTCACCAAGAACCCATCTCACAACGCCTGATGGCTCATGTCCGGTCTGGCCATCCTCATCAAACCTTCTCCATGGCAACCCTGGCAAAGAAGGTGTGGGGGCCCTTTGCATATCCCCAGGGCCGCCCCATCTGCCGCCAATCGACCACGAATCCGCATCGCTTCCAGACACTTGGAGTGTAAAAAAGAAAGTTCATGAAATAATGATGAAGATGCATGGAGAGTCATCGGCCAGAAGTGAGAGGTCTTCCAGGGCCGTCTGGAGAGCAACCCCTCAATCTGCCCCTACAGTCAGTTTCAGTCGCTTTGCTCACTATTTTTACTCATGTATGCAGCCAAGTATTATACTGGGGCATCTCACTTTATGTTCCTTCCTCAAGGTACAACAGTATGGCCCTTCCGGGAATGCAAGCCAGCATCCTCCACACAAGTTTGCTCCAAGATATAAATGCAGTTAAAAGTTTTTAAGCACATTCTGCAAGTTAACTATACAGTTTTCATGTTCTGCAGTCCCTGAATGCCATAATTTTGTGTTGATGATTTTGAATTCCATCTTTTGATCTGCTTCTAACTCTCTCTTGTTCTTTGATCACCAAATTCAGTGAGTCAGCAGTACTAATAATCACAGTGTCACAAAATCTGAAGGGTATATTTATCAGTACAAACATTTATTTCAGAAGCATATCCTGGCTGCCCATGCCGGCCCAGCCATATTGTTGGGTCGCTGAAAACGTCCTGGGTTAAAGTAATTACCTAGTGATGGACTCTGACAAACCAACCACCAGCTCCAATGACAGCACCTTTCTGCAGGATACTGTTATCCTTCTGATCTCAGTATGAGGTGAACCAACCTGTTTAAAAGGCTTAAAATTCATCCCAAACTATGTAAGAAGCTACATGTAATTATTCACGAGTTTATATATAACTCTATATATATATCTGTGTATCTGTGTGTGTGTGTGCGTGCATAACTCACACTCAACTAAGGATGCTGGCATCAGTCTCTGTGGGATTCTATAATTAGTCCATAATTAACCTCAGACAACCACACTACAGTCTAAAATAATGAACAATTATTCAGCCTTGCCTAAATGAATTAGTTTATATGCAAATTGGTTCTGATCACAGAACACGGTAAAGGCCACAGCGCTCAGTTTACTGTTTATACACTCTGACCATCTTTAAAGTGGGAGGGGGCAACAGGCCAATGTGTTGGCAAGGTGGGGGGGGGCATTAAATATGGACATAGAAAGAGGATTGAGACAGTGACTGGGTCAGAAGTGAAGGGGGGGGGGATACACAGAGATGTAATGATCTCTTCATCTTAGGGGAAGAGAAGAACCACAAGTTAATAAAACCAGCAGTAGCACTGACACCTGTGTGCCTTCGAATGGAGGGCAAATCAGACAGAGCACGGGAGGGTGCAGGCGGGGCAATGGCCCACTGTGAAAAGAACAGCGGTCAGATCCGTCAGTCAGAGCACTGAGGCCGGCAGACTGCTCGTCCCAGCAAGGGCCTGGCGAAAAGGTCACTGACATGAAGAGCTCTGCTCAGTGTGGAGCGTGAGCTTATAGAAGGAAATGAGGAGGACTGGTGGATCGGGGTATGCAGGCGAGGAGGACTAGGGGTGAGGGGGGGGGGGAATGGGGGCAGGTGCAACGCTCAGTGACGGACACAGTGTAATTAAGCGGGAAGTGCAGGGAGCTGGGGGTGTGGGGGTGACGCAGCACCTCGTCACAATCGCAGGGGCGTCTGACTAATGTATCAGCATCTCTGCTGCAGAAAATCCGCCCCTCAGAACAGATTAAAGACCCAGAGAGGGGCCCTTCTCCTTACTGACAAGACTGATGAAGGAAAATGTGTTTTTTTTTCTTGCGCATTTGCTGTCCAACCCTGCTATCTTGATGAGGCCCGTTGAATTTTATTTATTACGGAATTCCCACAGAAATGTTTTTAAAAATGTTTTTTAATGTTTATTTAGTTTTCTCTGCCTAATCCGCACCGGCCGGCTACATGTCCAAGCGCCTGCTGCCAAACTCATCTCTCAAACTTTATCTGCCGCGGCGCCGCGGAGTGCGAAGCCCCATCGATCACGCCGGCCACAGGGCCCCGTGATGCAACTTAAATCCTCAGGTTCGGTGCCATGGGTCTGATAAATGGGCCGTACCACAGCTCAGCAAGGCAGGGTTTCAACAGAGCCCCCTTCAATTCCAGATTCAGCCATGTTTTATGGCCGCCAGGACCCAACCATTTCTAAACATTTAGAACATTTAGTGTGGTATGTTTGGGTGTACCTTTTTTTATCAACTTCAAATATTTCCCTATAAATGTGCTGTTTTATGGTGTTACGTTCTGTTTTGTGGCATTATATTTTAGTTTGTTGTTTAGCTCATACCAGTAGTTGCCAAATTCCATTCAGGTATCCAAACACCAGTAGGGCAGCTAAGGGTTCCTAGAGAATAATGGAGATTGTGTTATACTTGTATCAGGAGAAATTGCCTGTGTGTGATCTCCTCGCTATTTGCTGAGTGAACAGAGAGGAATGCATGCAGTAAATGTTCACCCCTAGTGCGTCTAAATCATACGACACTCTGAGCAATGGATTTGGCTGAAAACGCAAAGAGACGTTCGGCTTTAACCTAGTGACCGTGTGGTGCATGCTGAGATATTTGTGTTTGCTCCTCAGTAAGGTCCCCCCCACTGCATAATAACATTAATTACTAATCTGAAGAAGAGGATAAAGAACGGAGCATCCCAAGGACCCTTGTAATGAGAAAAACTAACAAGGATTCCTTTGAAGATCTTCAAATGAAACCTGCAATTATGTTGTTCTCACATGAAAATGATTGAAATCATATAGCTAAGTCGCATACATAATTTTATCATCCATAAATTTAAAAGAAAAAAATAAACAATTTCTGACTCTCATAGCTAAAAAAACTAGGTTTGATTTCCAGGAATTTAACACGTCAGATTCATGCCTGCATATCCTTCATTTATATATTCATTTATATTCATTTTATTTTTTAAGATACTTCCTTATTTTATTTTTCTGGTAATTGTTTTGGCTGTTAGCAAACTAAATTTAGCTATAAAAATCTGAGATTCTATCATCAGTTATCTTATTTCCACCTTCATGCTGACTGTTTTTGTTTGGGTTCATACAGTAAATATCATATCCCCCGGAAAAGGCCTTATTAATCTTTAAAATAAACCGTGTCGATTACCATATGAAATCAATTGACCAATATTTGGTATAAGCTTCAGTGTGATATACAAAGTTACACTTATTGCTGGGAATCCTGGGTGAATATATGAATTTGCATTTGCTAAACTTAAATGTCTGATGAATGTGGCATTTATCTTCTGGGCTAAATCAGCTTAAAATGATGAAAACATCAGGCAGAATACTCAAGTCCTACCCCTAAGTAAACGTAGCGTGTTTGTCTAAAGGTTAAACCCAATAATCAGCAAACAAATAAATGTGACAGGTGTTATAAGCGATAAGTCATTAGTGCTCATGAGTGTGAAAATATGAACCATTTCCAGACAAGTAATGATTTTCCCGGGGATGTTTGTTGACCAGGAAGATCGACAGCACTAAGAAATAAGCTCTTCAGATGCTGCTTTCTTCTGGTGTTGACTGTAGATCTGTAACATCTATCAGAAGTCGGTCTCCAGAACAGGTGGCTCTGTGGGTGGGAGGGTTTGGCAACAATCTTCGCACACTTGTGCTCCCCGGAGCTGTGCAGCCTTCTCCAGCGGAGGGGGGCCGTAGCCGATGACCTTCTCGGCTTATCCGATAGCATATTGTGGTCCGCCCTTGGAGCGTGATGCTGCAGATCTGAACCAGACAGTGATGGAGGGGGTGGCGACGCCCTCAGCGACTGCTTGATAGAATTATAGCATCATGGCTTGAGTGATGAGCGAGCTTTTGCTTTTCCCCAGCTGACACTTCAAATGTATGTGTTGATCTGCTTTCTTCAAGCCAGTGGGTGATGTTCTTAGTCCAACTGTGGAGTGTTTTGCAGTTCCCAAGCCCAGGAAACTTTAAGGACTTAACCAGCCTGGTGACTGCATTATTCATTCCTAAGACAGATGTGTCTTGAGCAGTCAATTATCATTTTTAAGATGCACCTAATGCTAGTATTCTGACAGGTGGCTCTTGGAAAGTACAGCCAGTGGTAGACAGAGGGAAAAATATGGGATATATAGGTGGCTGCAACAGGCAGAATATGAACCTGGCTGCATAAAGTATCGATCAAATGAACTTTATTAAATGATGCACAATCTTTATGGAAAATAACAGAATAGCAGGTGATTTGGATCCTTAATCAGGATTGTGTATAAGCCTTACTACAGTCTATATTTGTCCAACCACATGTGCCCTCCCCCCATTTACATGTGTAATTACTACTCATCTCTTTGCACTACCGCCTGACAACTTTCTGCCAATTGTAAAGTGTTTGTGGCTATATATGACTATTGTTTGGTGTTTGCTGTTTATTGTTTAATGTTTTGTCTGTTTATACTCATGTTTCCTTTCAGCACAGTCATGGAGTCAGGAAAAACAAGCATTTCACTGCACATTGTATTGAATATAACTATTTTACAGATAAAACTGATTCAGCACCAGAATTTTATAGCTGAACAAAAGCAGACTTTCATATTTAAATAGTAGGATGTTACATCACCCACCTGGTCACAATGATTACCTGTCTTTGTGCTCTCAGTCTTACTGCTTGTATGAAGTTTGGTAATGAAGTTCAAACCATTACCGGCTGAATGGCTTATAGCAGCGCACTGGGGTTCTGTCTCAGGTTCCTGTCCAGGTTCCTTCAGGTTACCCTTTCAGCAGTGGGTGCAGAGATACGGAACCACAGATCCGACCTGGCGGACACAGCTGGACCAACGGTGCTCCATATCGCCTCCAGACCCCCCACCTGCTGCATCACTTCATTTCTTTTTCTCTTGACCTATTGAGATCCCTCGGATGTCTGTGCACCGCCGGGGGCGCTGAGACAATGATGATTCACCTGCAGAAATATGATTCTTTAGCTGGGCGGTTCAGACGGCCGCTGATTACAGCGATATGTCCCGGGGGCACCCGTGGCATTGCGAAAGCTGTCACCTGGAGGCTAAATATCACCTCAGCTGTGGCAGGCTCGCAGTCCAGGGGGGGCCATGTCCAACTTGCTGCCTTACGGTGGAGGAAGATGGCCGGACTTGTTCCAGGTCAAAGGTCAGGGCACCGTATTTAAAACATACCCCAAAGAAAACCTCCTACAGCCACTTCATCTTCAGTTGGGTTACTAGCCATAAAAGAATATGAATACCATTATTATAATCACCATTGTTACAGCACACAGCATGCAAAGATTAAATTATATGCAAATTAAGGTGTAAAGCGAAAAATTAATTTGTCCTTATTGGGTTGTTTTGAAGATAAATGTACTTGGCATTTGGCACATGGGCAGCAATGTGGATGGAGGTGGAAGGAGGGGAGATGAGAATACGAGAGGAGGGCAGGGGAGAGGACAGGAGGAGAGGAGAGGCAAGGGGAGAGAAGGGCCAAGTTTTCTATTAAAGTCAGGTTGTTTCATGCAGGCCGATACGCTGCGTTCATAAATAAAAGCCAGGCTGCTGGATGAGGCCCATTGCTCTTCAGGCTCTGCTAACCAATGTAAACATGTGCACCTTATCAATGTTTTGGGAAGAATCTGTAGCCATTGACTTTAAAAATATACTAAGATTATGCGCCCACTCTCTTGACATCTGCTTTACATTTAGTGGCACTTGAGGGAATGTCAGCGGGGAGTACGGAGCTGAGAGGTCTGCCGGCACCCCCGTCCACCCTAGTGGGCTGCGTCCTCTAGAGATGCTTAGGCTCGGGTTCTGACTCTCAGTGTTGCAGGGTATTTTAGTGGAGTGTTTTGGTTAATGCACAGTAATGATTTTAAGCAGGACAGGCAATATCCACACAGGCCTACCGTCTCAGGGGGACAGCGGGGGAAGTTGTCCCTGCCCAGGGGGGCAGGTGGAGATCCAGGTGGGTGGAGTTGTGCGTCATAAGGGGCCTGTTGATATAATTCTGTCTCAGGCCCGGTATGCGGGGTCGGCCTGGTATGAGGCTGTCTGCTCCCATGGAAACTGGCCTCGCTTCTCCCAGTGCCACACCCTGCTACCTGCAAGCTATCGAGAGGGTGTCAGCCCCCTACCTCTATGAGCCATGGCGGGGAAGCAGGCCAAGGGCGTCAGGAAGGCGTCCCGGGGCTCGAAGCTCATCTGTACCCTTTACTAGACCCCCATCCTGACTGTACTCCTGCTGCTGCTTTCAGTGTCATGATTACTTTTGATCCCACACTCAACATAAGCTGATAAATTCAGCAATGATCAGATTCAAAGCAGAATCTTTCAATATCAGACAAATATGATAGAACACCAGCTTTTGCTGCTCCAGTACATGATTTTGCATTATTTTGACTACTGAATGGGACATAAGTGGCATAAGACTGACGATTGAGAAGTCTCTAGAACAGAG
Source organism: Brevimyrus niger (assembly GCA_015164015.2). NCBI lineage: Eukaryota > Metazoa > Chordata > Actinopteri > Osteoglossiformes > Mormyridae > Brevimyrus > Brevimyrus niger. The sequence goes on along the minus strand of JAABNY020000002.1, from coordinate 21,237,461 downwards.
TGTTCTCTTAAAGCTTCGTCGCGGGTGTAAAAAAGCATCACGCTATACATTAGCCTGAGATGTGCAGTCTGGTGTTACACGGCATTTACTGTCCCTGGAAACCACACCTACCCAAGAGCTCCCGCAGCTCTCCATGTAAATCCTAACTTACACAAAATACATCCAAGTTTATGGAAGCACCAATACAAAAAGTCAACATAAATCCATAACTTGGGCAGGATTCGCTCGGTGCATTTTGGCAGCTCGGGGGGGGCGGCGGGCGTTAGGGAGTGGGGGCCGACACAACAAACCAGTATGTCTGGTATGTAGAAAATTTATACTTTATCTTTTCATTTACTTAAAATGTACTCTCATCTTTTAGTATATTTTTGACTTATGTGTTTTGGGCTATAAGGTTTCTTGAATTGTATAATAATAATAATAATAATAATAGTAATAATAATAATAATAATAATAATAACACTTAATTTATCCCTGTGGGGTAGCTATGGCATCTTTCCCTCCATGACACACAGGTACACATGTATACAGGTGACAGCTTGGCGCTTGGCAGCAAGGCACAGCACCTGCACCTGCACTGGCCACCCGCTGGGGCTCGAGGGCCTTGCTAAAGGGCCCATAGATGTGACTACTGTAGCAAAGCCAAGCTCGAACCAGCGGCCTTCCGATCAAAGGCATGGAGATGGAGGCTTAGCCTGCTGAGCCTGCCCCCATAATGGGGGGGCGGGGATTGGCATCAACATCAGGGTTTGTGGGACAGATTACTTCTATCAGACAGGAGCTGCCTGTATGCTATATTAAAGACTTCCTTCTGAAATCATGATCACAGTCACTTTTATTTATAAGCACAAATAGACTATTGCGACAGTGACAGTACGGAAACACTTGCTGTTCCAGAAATCTCTGCACTACAAACTGGCTCTACTGGGCAAAGTACCCCAGGAGAATTTGGTTTGCGCACTGCAGATGCATTTTACATTCTCATCGGCTTCCCAATTAGCAGGACACGGATCCACGGGGTCAGCAACGCGAATCTCATTTCAAGCTTATTTTCATAACCGGGAGAGTACTGGTAGTGGTTAACAGAGGCCATCAGGTCTGAAAGCCTCGACTTTAGTAATGGTGAATTTGGAAAGTCCTGCATGTCATTCTGTCATTCATTTGGGCACCATAGGAATGTGTGAAAATGATGATGGATCTTTTGTTGGCCTTGAAACACACATCTTCAGGCAGCCATTACGCCGGTCTAGCTACTCAGGGGGGAGTGCTCTCTATTCATACATTATATGATATACAGCAATCGGGTATGACATTAAAACCACTGACAGGTGAAGTGAACAGCATTGATTATCTCTTTACAATGGCACCTGTCAAAGGACCCCACCTGGCAAGGGAAGGGTCAGGTCCGGAAGTTGATGTGTTGGAAGCTGGGAAAATGGGCAAGGGTAAGGATCTAAGTGACATTGACAAGTCTGGCTGGAGGACTGGGTCAGAGCATCTCCAAAATGGCAGGTCATGTGGGGTGTTCCCAGTATGCAGCATCTACCAATGGTGGTCCAAGGAAGGCCAACTGATGAACTGGTGATGGGGTCATGGGTGCACAGGCCTCATTAATGTACGTATGGGTGCACAGGCCTCATTAATGCATGTTGAGAGCGAAGGCTAGACTGTCTGGTTTGATTCCATAGGAGAATCACTGTTGCACAAATTGCTGAAAAGGTTAATGTCGGCTATGACTGAAAGGTATCAGAAGCTGGACCATGGAGCAGACGGCGGGATGAGAAGGAAGAGGGCGCAGGGCCGTGGATGCCAATCCGGGGAGAAGGGCAGGTTTCACCCTAAGTGTGCCGGCATGAATCAGCAGAGGGTTTAGAGCGCTCATCTTCCAAAGCATGGGCAGATTTCTTGCCCTTCGTTTTCTCCCTGGCCCCTTTTGAGCCAATTAGCGGCTGCCAGCCATAGCCTGGCACCAGCCCCCCCCCCCCCTCCACTACGTGTCGTTTCCGGGCCGACCGTGAGGGAGTGTGCTGTTTCTCTCCCCTTGCGTGGTGCTGATTGGAGCTGTTGGTGTGCAGTGAATTCTCAGCAGGGTGCCTCCTATATACTATTTTTTACTTCCCTGCGACCGCGTCCAGGATACGCGCTGTAACATGTTACACAGAATGACAGGAAAACAATGCTCCACTAAGGCTCTCTTTATCTACTGATTCACTTTGTCTGTTGCCATTTTCGGACCCATAAACTCCAAGTACTCCTGCCACATGCCCCGAGCTGGCGTGCTGCATTCAGTGCCGTAATTATTTTTGATTCCATACCCAACCTAAGGTTATAAATTAAACAACAAACATATTTGAACCGGAATCTTTCAATGCCAGAAAAATAAAATTGAATGCCAGCTTTTGCTGCTCCGGTACATATTTTAAAATTATTTTGAATTATAATGAAAAAACACATCACTGCTTGTGCTGACAGAATGATGTTTGCCCTGTGTGTAAGAAGACGCATTCGCACCTCCTTCCGAGGAGAGCAATTTTTCTGTGTTGTTTCAGAGATTAGCTCAGCAAAGGTCAAATTCAAAGGGACGGAATACAGGAAATGGGATATAGAGAGCAGGCACTAATCTGTGACGCCCATCCTAGAATGGCCCCCTCCCACTCCTAGGATAGAGCTGTGAGCGCCCCCTCCCCACAACTCAAAACCAGATAATAAATTAAGTGTTGGGTCTGCCAACCACAGGGAACCGTCTGGAATATTCTGAACCATGCAGGGGATGAGGGCCACACGTCATTGTTATTTTGACCGAGTGCTTGGCATTCCGTGGTCAGCTGGTTGCCGTGGGCAACCGCGAACATGCAGGTAATCTGTGAAAATGGAGAATGTCAGCACGTCCGTTTGTTTGACGGCTGGGAATAAACACAATTACCTCCTGGGTAACTCTGAGAGCGGCTGTTCTGTTTACCGAGGGTCCAAGACGGCCATGTGAGCCATCCTACGGCTGACAGCCGGCATTAGCTAGACAGTAGTGAGCCTGAATTGATAGGTCCCCATCCACCGAGGGCCGGTTACATCCCAACATGTGGAGGATACTTCTTTTCGCCTGATGGTCCCTGATCGTGACGAGACGGCCCTCCTGGGAGGCCGCGCTCCAGTGAAAGGTGATCGACATCACTCAGGGTGGCTGCAGCCACGGTTCCCTTACCACCAGGCTCAAGAAGGGCTGATGAACGATTATTGCCTCTATCAGAGAGTGGAACGGTGGCCCTGGGCAGGCTGGGAAGAAGCCGAGAGAGAAAGAGGGTAGCAGGTACTGACGTGTGGGTTTTCAGGCGGACAAGGCACGCTGAAGAGATCGCTGCCCCCTACTTGCTGGAAGATGATTGCCAATTTTATTAAAAAAAAACTTTTTCTGTAGTGTTCCCTCACGTTCTGCAGTAAATGTCGCCTCTACTGGGCTCTTCTTTGCACCTACCTGCAGTCCCTCCCAAGTCCCCTTGCCCCGTGACACTGCTGATGGGGGATACACGTAAGGGGAACACCGCAGCCAACTTCCAGGACCTCATCGATGTGATAACTAGGGCAGAGGTCCCTTAGATAGGACCAAGAGAGCCCACTGGGCCAGCTGCTGTGCTGAACGCCAAACAGGGGGATGCTGCCAGCCACAGACAGATCGAGTCTGCCAGCCCTCCCTGCCAGTCAGAGAGCTGAAGGCCAGCCAGGATGAAGCTGCATGGGGCTTGGGGGGGTGGGAGCATGAGACACGACGGCGCTGTCAGGAGGCAGCAGTGGACCAGCAAGAAGTGATCGGGACCAGGCAGGCCAGCGGTAACCGTGGTTTCCTCACCTCCAGCCCGAACGAGCACTAGGGGGACGAGGCTGGGGAGTGATTAGGATTCCACTCAGGGGTGGAACTGCCATCCTGGCCAGGCTTAAATCCCAGGCAGGGAGGAATCTGTAAAAAGAGAAAGAGGGAAGCAGATATGCATGTGTGTCATGCGCAGGTAGAATATGGTGTATGTAGTTAGAAGCGCCACCTAGCTGCTGGAGGACCTCGTCACAGGCACCCTTTTTAGTATGTCCACACATAGAATCTCCTTGGAAATGACACGATTGTATTGTACTCTTTCCATAATGAAAATATGGTATATTATGAATAATATATTAAAAGTCTTAAAAATGCTTTTTTGATTCTACAGCTGGAAAAATGTCTTGCTCAGAGGAGGCAGTGATTGCTTCAAGAGTGGGAGACTTTTTATTTACTTATAAACCCAGCAGAGGAAGTGTGAAGAAGTTAGGATTTGCTCATTATTTGCAGATGCACAAAAATACCACATTAATATAAGTGAAATCAACAGGTTTTCCAAACTCACCTTAGGAGAGCAATTTCGTGTGAGTGGGTACAGAGTAGAACGTGTGAGCTGTTCACTGGACTGCTGTAGGGCTCCTTAGCAGATCAGGCATAGAAAAGGCAAGCACAGACACATTGAGGAAGCCCCCTGTGATAGCTCGAGAGAGAGGCTGCCTGCCATTAGACTGTTTCATACCTCCTAGCATCCAAAAAAAGAACACTGCATAAAGTAGGTCAGTGGCCTTTATTGTATTGCAGATTTCATATTCTTTTTAAGGAAAAAAAACTGACCTATTTTGTTTTGAATGAAATTGCATTGCACGTAGGGGTAAAACTGTATTGAAAGCAAGTTTCAATTCACTTCACTTATTTATTTATCTGTTTACTTGTTTTTCATTTTTCCATCCTTTCAGCCTTATATCATAGTCTGGGTTTCACTAGAATGTAACCGTTAGAAACTTGTACAATATCACTGATTGCCTGTTTCTGTGGTACCACCTGCATATAAATTAGCACTCACTGTTCATAGATTTGATTACAGTCTAATATCAAACTGGTCCATTTTTGCTCACAGATCGAGATGGTGCTGTGCTTGGCTTGAGTTTTCATGCTTAAGTAATACACGTATGCTTTATTCAATGAAGTATTGTTACTGTGCTTTTTTATTGTTGTAAAGGTCCATTGGGGTGTTTTACAAATAGTTTTACATACCCAGAGTTAACACATTACAACTGGGTTAACAAATGCAGTTACCCCGATATCAGCGTTAAACAATTATTTGACGGTGGTTATCAACTTTGCAAGTTAATTCGGGGTTTGTCTGTGTGTATTTGTATAAACGGGGCATTGTAAATTAACGATTCAAAGAGCTACTCTTTAAAATATAAGAGGGAGGTAATACCCATTCAAGGGTACGTTTCCCAAAAGCAGAACTTCTAACAGTTCCAAATGTGTAAGCTGCTAAAGGGAGCTTTCAGGAAATATCCCACAGGTTTTTGGATAAAAAAGTTTTTATTTCATTTGTACCAGACTGAAAAGGAAGTCAGTAATATCACCCATCCCAAAGTGTGGTTTTTATGCAGGATATTTTTTGGTGAAAGTGTGGTTCATTTATACTTTATTGGTGAAAAGGCCATGACAATATACTTTGTTTAAAACTGAGCTACAATTTGTATTGTGCCAAAGTCAAAAGAAACCTTGTTAAGCCAAGTAAACCCGCTGCGTTGTGCACTCCTCTGTTCCGTTACATGACACATGGCATGGACATACCCTGAGACCACATCACTCTTCTAGATGTTTCCAGCCTGTAATTGGACACACCGACAGTCAATCTATCAATGTATTTAATATCACTCAGGTCGGGACAGGGCTTCTTAGCTCAGTTGTGGGTTTGGTCATGATCGCCTGCTAGTTTCCTGGTACTAGTTGCCTTTGCGATTTGGATCGCTACTGATGGCCTGTATTCTAGCTTAGCATCTTGGATGCTGTTTGCTGCATGCCCAGTCGTTCCTGGATCTACATTCTCGTCCTTGGGTGACTCCTGTGTAATTTGGCAGCGTCGAAGTCCAGCCCAACATGTCATTTGTTTATGTTCTTTTGGAAAACTCCCTCCCCATCACCTCCCCCCACACCAAATCCATCACCTTTTGTGCTGCTTCTGCTCTAAATGTTATGAGAGTTTAACTAGTTGCAATGAATCACATCAATTCCCTAAATGCAGCATTTAAGTATGGTACCACCAGGCAGAGATCCCGCTTACTTCCTCCTGTATTTAAAAGAGCGTGACTGCAGCAGATTGCATTGAGTGTGCCTGTTTGTTTCAGCAGTGCTGTTTTTAATACAGCTCATTAAAAGCCACTAAAAAAAATGCATTTTTCTCATTTTCCCCACAGGTCAGGTTTTCAAATCCCACTTCTTCATAGGATATTTCTGTTACTTGTTTTAAATCTAAAATAAATGTGGAGAACTTTGTATGGACTGCTTGAAGACGTGGAATGTGTTTGTGAACCAGGGTGCTCATTGGTGGAAAAGGCCCGACCCACATTGGACTGGAGCCTGACATCCCAGTCCTTTTGTAGTAGCACGCTAACAGATGTCATTTTGAGATAACCTCAGTGCATCAGGACCAGCAGGAGAATTGATTACCTCATTCCCTTAGGACCCTGCAAAGATTGCCCTGGATGCTCTCTACACTGACAACAAATGAACGTGAACTGAACTGAACACAACTGAGGCAAGCAATCCTTCCTGTGGCAAAGACTCCATTGAGAATGAACCAAGTCCTCTGTAAAGCTGCTGACAGGGACGCAAAGACCACATGCTATCTCCATCCCACGTTGAGTACTTCCCTATTATTACTGCACCAGGGCTGGTGGGATGGGACACTGTGCCTGCGATCAGAATCAGACATTATTTGCTAAGGTCTCAACATTTCAGGGGAATTTGTTGTGATGGACTGATTTGTACAAGATGGGTTCAGTCTGTTCAGTCAATGTATGCAATACACAATATGCACAGTATGTGCCATGATACAATAGAGAAATAATATAAAAAGCTATATACTATACAGAAGTGTATTGTGGAACAATTATTTTATTGCAATTTAGTTACTGCATATATAATTTCTGGTTAATGAGGGACACTGGCTTTGAAAAAAGTTGTGATCAAAAGGTTGCTAATTCAAACCCCTAAGCGCCTGAGCTGACCCTGTACAACTGCTACTACTGCTGCTGGCTTGAATCCCGTGAACGCCAGCAGTGGTCCTATTCCATTGGACCCTTAAGTGGGGGCCTTCCCCTGCAATTGCTTCATCCTGGGTATGACATTAACCTACATGCAGAAATTTGGGGGTTGGTGGCAGCCACCAGAGAAAAACTCACACTGGTCCATTCGGACTAGTGTGGTGCTGAGGTATCACCCACTGCATGGCTGCACTCTGGTTCTCATCCCTGAGGTGGGTAATCATGTGGTGGGTGTGGCAATGTGCTGTGATCAGTGTGCGCCACTTACCCCCCCATATCTTAACACAGATAGGGAATATGGATGGACATTAAATTGCAGATCAGTGCATACTTTTAAAACCACATACCAAGTTGAATGGTTAGCAGTCTGTTAAGCATGATTTACGACTCATTCTCTTCTGTGAAGCTTGAATGTCTGGCATGAATGGTCACTTCTGGATATAAAACATGCGTGTGATGTTTCTAATGCTATCTGAACTGAGAGAGCGGTACGACGTGAGCTAACGTGACAGGCATGACGAGGAGAGGCACGTCGAGATTCCTGGCCCCGTGTTTACCGATCCGGAACATAGATCATCATTAGCTACACATCACACGTTCATTAACCACGTATAAAAAAGGCTTTTCTTGTAACAAAAGGCAGTGCTTGACATCTCCTAATTTTCTCATGTTTGATCAAAGCTCAGTCAGATGAGGGTAAGAGGCAATGTAATCAGGATCTTTATAAATAGTGTATTTTAAATCGAATTTGGATTAAACTGTCAACAAAGCAGCTATCTGCAATATTTCAGTTAAATGTGTGCTACCCAGTGTGTAATGAAGTGCTACTTTAGCACTCTGGCATCTGAGACAACGACCAGCTGATCCCCATTTAACCATATCTGCATCAATGATATCCTCATTCATGGTAGGTCACCTGTAGAATACGTCTGGCAGCTGTTTCCAGTCAGGCACACCTGAGGACAGGCTGGGGTCCTCGGGTCAGCTGAGCTCAGGTGCAACCTGCTTAATAGGCAAGTGGAGGGGAGCAGGGGAGCACAGGGAACACGGTCTCTAAATGACAGGTTTTGTGACTTTTAAGCTATTAATGAAGACATCGCAGCTGGAAAGTTGTTACAAGGTCAAAAAAAAATGAAGGAAAATATGTATTTATTTATTAAGAGAGCCTAGAGGATTAACGGACATAATATAAAGTAGTATTATAATAAACAAGGGCATTGGTTTTCCCAGGTCTTACATGGAATCCTTTGGTATCTGTAGCATGACTGGAGCGTGTATGAAACACTCTAATGCCGCTGGTCAAAGGTTGCAGTGCTGGAGCCTGGCATTTCCCTGATTATGAATTCCCAAATTTCCTTTAAACTTCCTTTTCCTCCTGACTGCTTAAGAGTATTAAGGATTAAATTTGTTCGAGGGCAAGAAAGAGTCTTGACTGAATTATGTTAAAAGGAATTAAATAAACGCCAGGAGTTAAGTGTGTGACAATATCTCAGTGCATTCCATGGGTCTTCAAGCCCTTAGTCTAAAACCCTGGAAAAACCATGCATTTCAAGTCTGCCCAGAATTCAACTCCTGGTTGTTTTTTGATTGACTCAATTTCAGTATGGCAACAGTCATGGCATGTGGGATGAAGGACTTGAAGGGAGGCATTAGGCAAAACACAGTTTATTAACTGAATGGGAGCGGGGAAACAAACAAGACTGCAAGGGGTCAAAACCTAATGGATAGTATGGGGAAGGACACAGGCAGACAGGATGAGCAATGTCAGTGACCAAACTGGGCCTGACGAGACAAACAGGTACTCAAATACAAAGGCTAACAAAGGGTAACAAGCAATATGCGTGGCTCATCAGGGCCACATTAGGGAGGAGACAGGAGGGTCAGATGACGGCAGTAGACAAGTTGGGCGCTGAGAAAAATGAGACAGGAGTCAACAGGACTGCAGGAGGTGAGCAGGGTGCAGCCGGGATACCTGATGCGATCACAGGGTTTCCTGGAACATGGGCGGAGCGGCCCACTCTAAACTAGGAGCCTGGAGCAAAAGTGGAGCAGCCTTTTCTGGTCCGGGTACCTGGGGCATGGGTGAAGTGGCCCTCTCTGGGCCGGGCCTAGCAGAGGCAATAATGGGCTCTGGAGGTGCAACAGAGGCAAATATAGGCTCTGGAGATGCAACAGAGGTGGGGGGGGGGGGGCTCTAGAAGTTCAGAAGACATGAGGGTGAGCTCCGGAGATGGAGCAGAGGTAAGGATGGGTTCTGGAGGTGCCACAGAGGGGACAACAATCTCTAGGGGTGCAGCAAAGGCAAGGATGTGATATGGGGGTTCCTGTGGACCACATTCAGGAGGATCGGTCAGAATGGGCTGCTGTGGCCCAAACCCTGGAGGATCAGTTTGACTGGGCCTCTTTGGGCTGGACTCTGAAGGATCAGGTAGAGGCACTGTTGTCCAGGCTCTGGAGGCTCAGTATGAGCAGCGGTCCTTCCTCAGCTGAACTCAGGAGGCTCGTGATGAGCAGCGGCCCCCTCTGGGCTGAGCTCTGGAGGCAGCAGGTCAGGCGAGCTGGAAGCCACAGGCACAGCTAGCTTCCTGCATTTCTTCCTCCTGCAGCTGGAGACGTTTGATGGACCTACGGCAAGCTGTGGGAAGCATTGGGCTGAGCAGCTTCATGCAGTGGAGAGGCGGCAGGTTGGCCGGTCTTATGCTCGACAATCCTCCACGTTGGCCAGTAAATGTCAAACCTTCTCTGCCTCCTGGGGATCTGTGTCTGGGTTGAGTCTCGCTAGCACCTTCCCTACATCCCGGAAGACAGCCTTGGCTTCAGGGGTCCTCCAGACCGTGGGATTACTCCTCCACTCCAGTTGGGCATCCAGGAGGCAAAATAAGTCCTCTGCATAACGGCAGGCTGGCTCCTGTGACACTGGTATCCCCTTTGGTTCTCACATCCAGTGCACTCGGGTTAGTGTGAACCTTAAGTATAGAAGCCAGAACAGAGGTGCAGGTTGCAGAGGTGTTTTGAAAGTTTGGTATTTCTCTCATGTCATAGGGGATGAAATACTTGAAGGTGGGCAAAAAGGGGTTTTATCAACTGAAGAGTAGCAGGGAAACAGACGCGACTGCTAGGGGTCATAATGAGAATAGTAGAGGGAAGGACATAGACAGACATGAAGAGCGACGTCAGTGAATGGACAGGGGATGACTAGACAAACAGGTACTTAAAATCAAAGGATAATGAGGGGCAACAAGCAAAAGGCATGGCTCGCCCCACATTAGGGACAAGACAGGAGGGTCAGGCGGACATGAAGGCACAATGTTACAGCAATATTTTTCTCTTGCGGGAAAGCAATCTATTTCAGCTCTGCATTTAGACATCAATATTCTTCAAATGGCATGGTTATGAGTATAAATAATGTATTTGTGACTGCAGCGATTCATCTTGTATACAACACAGAATGTATATGTATTATATTAAAAATTAAAATTTGCTGTTTGCCTTCTGCGTAGTGTATAGTACTGTTGCCTTATAGGTTTGAATCCTAGCTTTGCTGTGTGTGTGTGTGTGTGTGTGTGTGTGTGTGTGTGTGTGCTTGTGGAAAAGGTTTATTTTTCATTATGGGACCAAATGGCCCAACGATCTGATTAAAAACCTGTTATTTTGATCTGTGTTTTGATGTTGATGTTGATGTGCTTCAGGTTGAGGCTGTGTAGGGGTTAAGGTTGCCATTTTTTAGATTAGCGTTTTGTCCATAGAATATGAATATGTACACTGAATATGTATGAATGTTTGTGTGAACTTTTTCTATCAGTGTTGCTCAGAATTTCTGTCCATCCTGTAGTGCCTTGTGTCCCAGTGTCTGACCAGAATGAATGGCTAGAATCTGAAGTGCAGTTGCCCACAGTGGAAAAAAATAGAAATTGACTTTATGTTATGTAGTTACACAAGTGATTCTGCAGGAGAAGAAATATTACATTTAACATGTTTATGTGTAACTATTAACATGTGATGAGCTGCTCTAAAAATTACCCGGAGCAGCTTCTTCTAAACGAGCCCTTAAACAGATAATAAGGAAAGGCGCGATAGAGCAGGGGCCCCTCTGCTGTTTCAGATTAATTCTGAAAGGGCCCTTAAACAGAAAATAAGAAAAGGCGTGATAGAGCAGGGGCCCCTCTGCTGTTTCAGATTAATTCTGAAGGGGCCCTTAAACAGAGAATAAAAAAAGGTGTGATAGAGCAGGGCCCCCTGTGCCACTTTGTTTGTTGAATCGCAAGGAAAGATGAGTGTGACTCAGTTTGGAGGAAATCACAGAGGAGGTCTCTCCAAAATGAAGTCTCGAAGGCTGCGACCTGTCTGCTGAGGTGTGGGCAGGCCTGAAGCAGCCGAAGCAGAACTTGAAAGGTTCCCTCTATCCCTCCCACAGCAAAGGAGTGAATTTGGCGATCTTATGTAAGTCATAAGCTTGTAGCTAGTGATGACAGAAGAACATTGGCACTATGGAAATTTATAACCACCGAAGTATGATCTTTTAAGGAAGTTACGAGAAAAACAACAAAACCTTTTTATGTAAAAAGACCGCCCATTCTTTGACATTATGTTCTGACAGAATGAAATGAGCTGGGCCATTCTGGCATTGTGTGGATGTTCTAGTTCAGAGAAAATGGAAAAAAAAATGCCTTGGAGGCTCGTTCATTCCTCTGCGCTGTCCTTTGAATCAGATTTGAAATTATCGGGCTTTGAAACAATTGTCTTCAGGCCACATGGATGTTTCGCAGGATCCCAAGGCCACAATGACAGGAACGACAGTCTTGAAAGGAATGCAGAGGCGCCTTTTATTTTAGGGGCCAAGCTGAAACGTGCCTGGCTCCCGCTGTCACAAAGAGCGGCCTGTTTTCAGAGGCAGCCAGTGAATTGAATGCGACAGAGGGTGGTGATGAGTACCATCACCTGAGCTCCTCCGCATCACCTAGAACCATCTGAGCTGTCGTTCAGAAAGCCACAACAGTTAATCCCTGCAGCAGGGTCAGCAACCCGTTTACCTTATTGATTGCTGTATGAAAGCAGACTCATGAAAGTGCTGAAATCGTCTTTAATATATTCCTGTCCCTCCTTCATTTACTTAAAGTTACTGTCCCTCCTTAATAGGGATGGAATGGTGAGTTCAGATGGGCCAATAGCAGAGCCCTCAGCCCTCACCAACCGGGCATGGCCAGGAAAGGAGGAGTCTGACATATCGCTGGTGTTGCAGCATCAGCGGCAATGTTCATCGTTGATGATGGACAGTCGGTCGGTAGGGACTTTCAGTCTGGCATTACAGCTGAAGAGGCTGAGTTGGGTATGGTGAGCACATCTTTTAAGAGATGTGTGTTTCTGTGCTTATCATTGATCATTTACGTTGAGTATAATGGGCTGTCTTTTGCAGAATGGGGATGTAAAACTGTAGAGGACAGCAAACATGTGTGACGTGGGGATGGGAGAATAGATAGATAGATAGATAGATAGATAGATAGATAGATAGATAGATAGATAGATAGATAGATAGATAGATAGAT
>JAABNY020000002.1:21202272-21213830 GCA_015164015.2 Brevimyrus niger | reverse complement strand
GAAGCTAAAACCCTGGGTTTCTTTAAATCAGAGCTAGATAAGATTTTAACAACTCTGAGCTATTAGTTAAGTTCTCCGCAAACAAGCTTGATGTTTGTAAATTTCTTATGTACTTATGTTCTAAAGGTTTCCAGATGTTTTTTGAATCATAAATGCATCTGTACAAGACAAAGGCATGCCTTCCCAACAGAAGGGAACTTACTCCTGCAGTACAGTAAAGAACTTGCTGAAACCCAAGAATCTATTTTCCAAGAAAGATAGGGAAAACTCTTAATCATGCCCTTTTTCTCCATCCTTAATCAGAATCATCGGATAAAAGATAAAAGCCCAAAAGCTCGCTCCATTCTTCGAGTTAATTTTGATCCATCCCTATACCCTGCGATATATATCCAAGTTCAGGACAGGATGTCGATGGTCCTCGCTGAGCAGTGTGTGTCGTTACCCCTGTGGAGTTCAGCCAATGGCCAGCTGCCCCGCAGCCCTCATTTCTGATTGATAACACTTTTTCTAAACTCCTTATGACATTTAATAAGAAAATGTGAAGGATAGCAAGTCAAGCTGCCGAGGGCAGCGCAGAGATTTATTTATTCAGAAGCTGCTTGGCATTTACACGAGGTGTGAGGGGCAGGCGGTGAAAGTCCTGGCAAGAAGAATGTGTTGACCGGGTCAGAATGCTGATTGGTTTCACCTGTCCCTCATTTCCTGCTCATCCGCTCTGTTTTATCAGCCCCCGGTAAGGAGGCGGGACGATGCTGCAGCCCACAGGGTCCTCCAACCTGTCCCTGGCAGCTTGTGAATCCCGTCCATTTGGGTTTCAGGTCCCCATCCGCTAGTCGTGTGCCTTCTGTCCGGTTTCTCCTCAGCCTGTTTCCATGGAATAGGCCGCTAGTTCCCAAAATGAAATCTGTGGGGGGTGTGGTGGTGCTGTGCTGCTGAACGTTACTGCACTGTCACTTTAAGTCAGGGGTCGGATAGCCCACCCGCAAAGGGCCAGTGTGCATGCAGGTATTTGGGATAACCTGCGGGTCAGCTGTTCAAACCCAGGTGTGAGGACTTTTCAGCTGATCAGTCCTCTGATTGGTAATCTAAGTAGGGAGTTGCAGCAAAAACCCGCATACACACCAGCCCTTTCTGCATAACATTGCCACCGATGCTATAAGGGCTGCTGCTGAACTGTGAACACTTTGCCCCTAATAGTGTAACGATGTCATGGCCTGGGTTCTTTACTGTGCTGCAGGTTTTGGGTGATATATGCCTTTTTGACGCCGTGTTGAACATTGCAAACATTGTGTGATTGAAAACCCGTTATTTTGATGCTGTGGGGACCACCTTGCAGTCCCCACAAGGGGGAATTCAATTTTAAAAAAATTTGTGATGGCAATCAAAGCATTATAAATGCCAAAAGTCTCAAATTAGGCTGGGTAGAGGTTTAAGTTGTCATTGTTGGGATTAGGGTAATGCCCATAGTAATGAATGGTGATTCCTCATATGGCTATGGACAGGATGTGTTCCTGGAAAGCGTCTGAATCAGAGGCTTGGGGTCAGTGTGGGGGCACCTGCCTCTCCCAGGACTCGGCAAGGTCCCGCCTTCATCTGCCACTGGCTCATCCTCAGAGCATCAGAAGTTTCCGGGTTTTTATTAGGACACCATGTGTCTCCGTCTGGAGGGCTCCAGCTGGCCTTCGATGATGTCACTCGGCAGCCTCTCCAGCCAGGCTGATTGGGACATCATGTATTTATCATCTGATTGGTGATAGAGCTGGCAGTCCTCATACGCTTAAAATCACATGGATAACCCGGATGGCCTAACACTGAGATCACTGGAGTCTCATTAATGGGATCACCCGTGCATCAGGACCCAAAGTCATTCCGGCGTAGCAGTGAGATGCAGATTCCTCACATTGCAGCGGAGGAACATCTGCAGAGCTGTACTAAACTCGTTCTCTTGTAATTTGGGCTTTACTCTCATGGCAAAACTGTAACTAAAAGAGGCATTGCTCATTATGATGATTGGAGACACCGTGGGACTCAGCAGGTTAGTTCTTCGCGGCTGTGATGGGAAGGTCAAAGTCCAAGGTCGGCAGTGTGATGCCGTCACATGGCCCCCCAGCCAGGCCGTTAACTGCCAGTCGCTCCAGGGACTGGCTGACCCTGCATTCTCAAAAAACCATCTGCTAAATAAGTACAATGTACATGATGCACCGTGTCACTATGCTGGATATTTTTAGGGTTACATCTAGTTATTTATTTTGTCTTTTTTATTAAATTTAGCTTAAGTTTGTATATTTTTAAGACTTTGAAGGCTTTCGGCTAAGTGAAAAGCGATTCTTTAGTGAAGAGACCTGGATTCTGCAATTTGGTGCAGTGGTTTTATGAACTTAGACCCTGGAGTAACCTACTTAACTTTAAGTGAGGCACTTAATATGAATGGGTACTATAAAATATCCAGCAGAATAAATGGCTGGATTTCAGTCTCATATTCAAATCAAGGTGTTCACCTTATAAACAAGGTACGAGCAGATCAAGAGAACACTCTAGTGACTCTGGATTGGGGGGCGGCAGGAGGATGAGGTGTAATCAGTCATTGTCATTCTGGGGGTGTTCTGTAGCTGGTGGCATGGTGGGGGGGGCTGTGATGGAGGAAGGGAGGGGGGGCTTGGTGCACGGGGCCCAATGGCAGCATAATAGCGCGTGTGCAAAAGGATCTATGTACCAGCTCTCCAAATTTTTCAGTGCAGTGTGTGTGTCCTCTCTACAAGACTGCGGGTTTGTCTCTGAGTCCGGGGCCGCTGGAGCATGGCAGTGACAGAAACGCAGTGTGCTCCACTCGGGGAAAGGGAGACGCATCACTGCGCCTGCGGAGCAACCCTGGCCAGGCTGCACTCAGCCAACACTGTTCTTCACAGCCATTTGTGACCAGGCAAAGCTGATCCAAGGTCCCGGACCCAGCCCTGGATGTGGTTCTGGCCGTGGGCCCTGTTACAGGAGCAGCGTATGTGTGTTTAGAAAGCGCCAGCAACCCACTGCATCCAGGATGAGAAATGAATGTCTGAAGACACTGCAGGAACTCTGGCCAGGGAGGGAGCCCTGTTTTAAGAGCTTGGGGTGATCTGCATTTGCGCTGGGAAGGAGCAGAGTTTTTCCGTCTGAGCACAGGGTCAGCCATCCCTTCCAGCACCTGGAGCATTTCTCGGGGGGGTTAAGGTCCTGGCTCAAGTGCCCAATGGGTGTGTGACTACACTGCTGAGCATGGGATTTGAACCAGCGAACTTCCAATCACTTGCAGTGCTTAAACACGTACACGTGCATGCATATGCATTAAACGCAAATAAGCAGTGGGCTAGATTCAACTGCACTGAATGTGACGTCATCGGTGTCCTTGCCCTTACAAACAGGACCTGGACGAAGGTGAAGGGTGATCTTCATGAACCTCTGCATGCATTTTTAATTTGGCTCTCCTCACTCTGCTCATAAGCTGTTAGCTGTTGCCTTTTTTATCTTTGCGGTCTGCATTGAAGTGAAACCTGCCAAATTAGAATTTGTTACGGTGAATTATATCGGACGCGAAACTCAGCACGCATGAAGAGAGGTGGCAGAGAGCTCCGGGGCCTAACAAACATCTCCCAGAAGCAGAATAATCTAAGGGAGGTCACGTCTTTTGGTGGGGGGTCCTCTAAGTCTGCCTGATTCATTTCCTAAATCCAAACTAAAAAATCAAGATAAACCAGGGTGCCATGACCATAGTGAGATCTCTGTGGCTTGGGTCGTTTTCATTTACTTTATGGTTTTAATTCTTTCAGAGGCTGCTATTTATGAATATTTGGAGGCAGATAAACACCCAGAACCCACGTTCACTGGAATGGGTCATTTTTATCCCTCTAGACACTGTTTTGTTTAGGAGCAGATGTTAATCTCTGAGGTAATAATCATCGCATCTATTCTTCAACGTTTATCCAAATGAGAGAAAAATTCAGAGATACCGACGAGTTGTTCTAGATGCTAGGCTTCCGGCTAATGCTAGGGGGCGCTCTTACTGCCCATCCCTTGTTTGTTCTGCATGCCACATGCAGATCACATTCGGGAAAGCAGCAGGCAGTGGCGACTGTGGCGGCACGACCTCGGCGTGACCCGGGGCTCAGATGGCGCTGACAGTAATGAGGATGCCCGCCCGCATGTTATTGTGTCTCCAGCAGGGGGCCGACGTTCTGCTTTATTGATTGAAAAACAAGTAAAGCACTTTACATGACCAGAATACGCCTGTGCCACATTAGCGATGTGGCAGTATGCGTCAGCTTCTGCTTCAGAAACGCCTCTAAATTAAATCGTAAATTTGCACCAAATATTCTCATCCGAAGTCAACATAGCCATACAGATAAATCGTAGCATAAATCTTGATGTGATTCTCTAGTAAAATGCTCAGTTTTAAATCTTTACCTTCTACAGATCACAATGCTTACTTGCAGAATAGAAAGAGTAATGATATTGCAAGCAGGCCTCCACCTCCTCCCCTGCACAAAATAAACACCATATCTGCATTCAATAAGCATGTCTTTAACAAGAGAGCCACGCAGCATTTGTCTTGGGAAACACAAGGCTGTAGGGCTGTAGGATCAGAGACTCAGTGCTGCTCAGCAAAGGGTCTGCAGACAGCAAGGGCTGATTTTACAGCCTCTAGGCATTTGGTGCAATCAGGACCTGGAAAAAAGACACAATTAAGGGCAGGAATAAAATGTGAAACGTCAAGCATTCACAGGATGTTTAAGATGACATTCCTACCTTCACATCTAGCCATCTGGATCCATAGCAATTACAGCCATGGTTCCCCCATGGTTCTGCATGTCATCCAGCAGCAGGAACATGTGTACAAGCAACCACTACATATGCAAAAGTTGAAAGGGTACTTTGGTAGCTGCACATAAGCCAGCATTCGTGGTTCTGCACGGATCAGCCAGGGAGCATGAGATTATATCAGCCTCGGTGGCCCGAGTTGGGGGTCTGTGAGCTATTTGCCGGCAGATCTTAGCAGACTAAGATCTCAGAGGATGAGAAAACTTTATAGATTTTATGTGATACGATATATAACCTATACAAGGTTCTGTATAACCAAAGTGAAGGGGCATTACTTAAATTTATACTCACCAAAAGCAGCACTATGTGCTGCACACAAAACACAAAACAGGTGAAGCCTGAAATAGTTATGATCATATGTTAATGTTGATGATCAGCCTCTAAAAATGGACCTATTCATTATTTGCCCTGAACATGTTTGGAGAGGCTTTGGAAAGTTTCTATCCGGCTCTCAGAAATGGTGAGAATCTTTAATTGGAGATGGCTGCATTGGAGAATCAGCCAGTTAAATTCAAACGAGAGAAGGTTAAATGTTTTAATGTTTCTTCTTCTTCTGCAGACAGCAGCTTTACAGTGCTGCTTCCCACCATAATTTCCTTCCCAATAGTTTAGGGGGTTCAACATTTAACCCCTGCGCCGGAACAGGCTTCTGGGGGTGCTGCCCAGCTCATCATGTTAGGTTGCTGGATCTGCAATCAGAAGGTTGTGGGTTCAAATCCCACTTATGACCAAGTAGTCCCACCTCTGTTGGACCTTTGCACAAGCCCTGTAACCCCCTATAATATGCCCCAGGGGTGCTGGATGGACAGCTAACCCTGTGCTCGTACCCCAGGCTTCACTCTCACCTCCATATATGTGTATGTCTTTAAAAAGAGAGCATGATGGGATACGTGGAAGCTAACACACTCTGATGCGCCTGTACATGTACAAATGGCAAGCTTCCTTTAACTTTATTTAAGGAACTCAGAGATACTGTCAGAGGCTAGAAAGGCAAATGCGCGGAGAAGTGCTGTTCTGTGAAGCTTGTGTTCACACGCTGCGTTTTGGCCGGACTTGCTTGGTGCCTCCCCTGTCGATTAATTAATCTCCCCGAGAGCAGTGAGGGCTAATGCTGGTTTACCACGCCTCCCTGGGTATCAGCCTTACGTAGAGGGGAAGCGAGCCATAACGACAGCGCCGAAGGGGCCGATGGAGCTGACAGCGCCTCCCGTGCCGGCAAAGGGAGCGGCGCGTCATCACCTGTTAACAATCTGCTCCATCACGTCGACACCTAATCCGTCGCAGACCTCCTGGAGACCAGAGAATTCCCGGGAATTATTTCAGTAATTCCCTGGCGCAGATGGGGAGGAAATCACTTGGATTCTGGTGATACTTCCCCTGAGGAGGATTTGTCTGTTAGTTTCAGCTTAGCAGCTTCATAGGTTTACAAAGCAATACAAACATCTGCACGTCTTTCGTGTTTTTTCGGGTGACGAGGGGATGCTGGGCTCCCTGGATAATAGGCAAGTTACTTTAAGGTAGATTACACATGAATACATTTTGTTGTTTTTCCTGTGTGATATACAGCAAGCTTAAACATACTTGCTCCTCCCTGCATAACATTTTGGGACATGTCACCTGCCTCTCTTTGGTTACATAGTGGAAACTGACATCAGTAGACCCTCAGAATGAGTGAAAATCAGCTGTACTCTCTACCTTTCAGTAAAACAAAAACAGGTGTTTGTGCACCTGTGCTTTGGCAGGGTTTAATTCGGGATGACTGAACAGCTCTTAAACACTGCCTTCACCCTGATATAGGTGCATTAAGCCATAGTGACGGCCCGGTTTTCCTTTGTCAGTCGCTGGCTGATTAATGTACATCGTGTTTGTTCCCTCATCAAGCCGCATCTTTAAAGAAGTCGGCTGTTACCCTGGAAGCGGCGGGCGGGCCATACGCTAACGAGCACCCGGGTCACACTCACACTCTGCCAGGGACCCTTGATCTGGGTGCCGAGGCTGATTTATTTAAAAAATCTCTAGCTGTGTGAGAGTGGCAGCCCGGATTTGGAAGGCGAGCCGCACTCTCAGGGCGAGGTTACCCTCCGAGGTCATAAATAATGCAGACGCTGTGACGAGCGGGAGAGACAGAGAGAGAGACAGCGACAATGCGACGAGGCAGGACAACACCGACTCTGCCCCTCCCCCACGCCGGTCTTTCAAAGGCAGTGAGGAAGCCAGAGATAAAACTTATATCCAAATATTATGGAACTGCCAAATTGCCCAGTACACTCTAGGAAGTACATTAAACCCTAGGGCTTACAGAGAAGGGGAAAACCTTCTAGAAGGTTCTTAGTTATGATCCCATCATTCCTAACTGCTCTGTGATGGTGAGCTTGTGCTTAGCGTGTGACGGTGAGTGCGTAGCAATGCCCGGAATACACAGCCTGCGGATTAGCAGTAAGCGCACGAATCGTCTGCTAACCCGTGTGACAGGATCAAATCAGAATGCAAGCATTTAAAATAGGAGCAAAATTTTTTTAAAAAAAGAAAGAAACCAGAAGATAAAAATGAGCAAGACCAAACCAGGAAAAATGATCAGCAGGAAAATCAAGATTTGCTGCAGATATCCTGCGTGGTCCCCCAGCATGGCCCTGATCTCCATGTGGCCGATTGCCCCCCCTCTCCACTCCCCTGCTGGTCTTTGATCACATTGCACTTAACGATGCTGTCCCTAGCACGCTTTCGTCACCACCCTATCACTTTGTTGTGTTGAAGAAAGCATAGGAGCAAAAGCACTATCACAAAGCACAATGGAGTTCACGCTTAATGTCCATATTTTGTTGTATTTATTCGGAAATTTGAGAATTTTCCACATTTTGTCCAATCTTCTCCAAAATCATCAGAGGTGATCTTTGTACCATGCTTTTCAAAAGGTATTGGAGGGGGTTTTGATTTTCAAAGTCTTTTGTTTGTCATTGCCTAGTGAAGTATCACCAGAATAAAATAAAATGAAGTAAACAAGAAATATTAAACACACACACACACACACACACACGTTAAAATAAACAGATGATCATAACACAGTTAATATCAATCTGAACAAAAGTCATAGACCAAAGTGATTCCTTTGCAACAGTTTAATGTACTGCATGATCACAGCCTCAGTGACCCTGGAACAGCCAATCACAAGCTTGACCCACTTCAAGGTCAGCAAATCCCTACCAATCACCAACTTTAAATCATTGTAAATCGCAAGGAAGCAAGCAAAATGTTTCTTAGATAAACTTACACCCAGAGACTGTTCCAGAGAATCCTGTGGCTCGCCTGCACCTCACAGTTGGAGCTAGATCCCATCACAGAGACGGGCAGCAAGGTTGACTAAAGAACAAAGAATCCAACCATTTACAGTGCTGACATAAAAAGGAAGCTGGAACAGCTGCACAGTGCTACATCCCCTATTCATACTGTAAGAGACTCCAAGCCTGGTCATCAAAGACCTGAGTCCTACAGGCCATAATTAACACCTGACTGACGCCTGAGCTCCTTGGGGCCTTCACTAAATAGCTGAACACTATATAATTACTGCAACAGACCAATTAAGTGCTCAGGGCAAAAAAAGAGCAGAACCCCTCCAGCCCCTGGAGGATGCACACTGGCCACCATTGTACTAAAGTAGCTTTGTCCTCTTTTTCTAAATTCCCTTTTTGACTTTACATAAAACCTACACATTTTACTCCATCCAGTTCCCATGATGCTTGTAAAGGTGACAGGGATTTTCTTTGCGCTGTCCTCCTGCTCCTGCCACATTTAGTGTCTGTTCACCGCCACTACATACACATTTCCATGGGGCCCCTGAGGTTTGGGGGGCCCCTATAGGCCAAAAAAGTCACTACACTAGATATTAATTAAATCATTTAATTAATTAAATATTAATTAAATGCAAAAAAAAAATATTTCACCTGTACATCCAACAAGTCCAGTATAGTGAGTCCGGCCACAGGGCCATTGGGAATCCTGCCTGGACCGGGATGTTCATTCCCATCCTGTACTAGGAACAGGAAGCTTCCACTGCAAAACCACTGCATCCCCAGGAAGGCTTCAGAGGCAGAAAGATCCATTCATAATGATGTGGCGGTATTCTCTGTGTGAAAATGCATAACCTGTGTAAATGAATAATGAAAAGAGTTTACCACAGTGATGCAGACTCCCTAGCTTCCAAGATACACAGGGGGATGATACATGATATATTTACTGTGCAAACTTAAAGAAATTTATTTTTAAATGATCTTCATGTTGGTGTAAAATTATGGTCTATCAAACTGTGTCAGCTTAGCTGTTTCAAAGCTAAAATCACCCCAGTATGTGCAGCACCCATCCAATACAACCATGTGTTTTTTAGATTCAAACTCCATTATACCATGTCTGACTAATCAATACCTCATTGAGTTACTTAAGTAATTCAATTAATTAAAGAAATTTAAGAAATACATAGAGGATAATGGCTAGGGCCCCCTGAGGAGAGGTTTGGCAACTGAAGCGATGTTCATCTAGCCCACAAGATAGCAGTAATTCTTTGGAGAAAAGAATAATTGTTAGTGTGTATACAAGGGGTTACTGTAAGTATGTGTATGATGTAATGTGTTTTTTCATTCTTAGCAAATATTCACTGACTGTGTGCATTTTCTTTGACTACTTAATTCTTTTCTGTAGTACTGTACTTATACATATCAACCCCCCACCCCAAAACCACAAAGAGAGATTTCATCAGTGTGTTTACAGAGCAACTCAAACTTATAGCCTCACCTAAACACAAATCAAGACTGAAATTCAGTTGTATGTATATTCCATCATTCTTAGGGTGCTTTTCCACTTTTGGCATGAACAAAAATGGTACTGCCCTTATACTTTTGTGTTGTCTGTTTTTGTTAGTTACCTTGTTTACTTGTTATTCAGTCAATTTTGTTACCTGCAAAAATGTTTTGAATAGTTGCTAGCTTTTAAATGTATCTCCCTTTACTTCCCAATAAATATTGGATTAAGATAATTATTGTACATTATGGGTCAAATGAGTATATATAGCAAAATTTTGTGATGTTGCAACTTAGCATTCAAATTTCCTGCATGGCATAGAAAATTGCAGTGGAAAACCCACTCGATTAGCTTCAGCTGTGATGCTGCACAATTCCCAGTAGGATGTATATAATGCTATAATAATGTTATGTTTATATAGCGCCTTTCACAAGCAAAGGCTGCTTTGCAAAGAGAGAAAAAAATGGATTAACAGTAACATCAGGAATGCTTTCTTCAATAGAATTTTCTTGTGAAATAAGACTTACATCTCATTTATTTACCAGACACTTTTACCCAAATCAACAAACATTTTTGAGAAAGCAGTATCAGACAGTCCATGAAACAACTGATAATTAAGGACTTTGCTCAGTGGCCCGATGGTGACATCACTCTGCTCACCTGGGGATTTGACCCAACAGCTTTCCAATCACAAGCATGGATTTCAATCCGAAGTCACACACCACACAGCAGACGGAGGTGACCACTGTTCCAGTTGATGGTCTGCATTCCAAAATAGTTGTGTCACAGTGCAGCTCCGCCAACAGAGACCCCAGGGCACCCTGGATGGTGCAGACATTGCCTTTCATACAAACTCCCAAACGGCACTTTCTCTGAAATGAGGGAACGTGCTTCACACAGAGTTGAGAGTGCAGTGCTTAACCTCAGCAAAAGTACTGCCAGTGACCATCTACAATCTATCTTCTGTTCATTTCAAACTGGAGAGCAGCTCTGGATTAATTTTATGTGCCAATTAATAGTCTATATTGAAGTATGAATTATCCGAGAATGAATTTGGTCTTGTCACTCAATTGCTCACAGACATGGTTTTGAAGATACATTTTGTGATTTCCTTCTACAAAATTAGTTTTTTCCATTTCTTTTTAATTCTGTGCTCTGCAGTATTGTGTCCCCACTCTTTCAAAAAATAATTATTTTTTTCCCGACAAGCTGAACAGCATCGATTTAAACATTTATAACAAGGTGCATGAGGACATAATTTAAGCTAAAGCCACAGATTTAAATTCACCATCTTTCCTTGTCAGTTTTAATTTTAAAGATACACATAGTGATTACCTCTTCAGAACTTGTGTTTCCTTCTCAGTTGTACAGCATCGTGCGTTTACCCTTTCTGTGAATTCAATTTTTTTTTTTCGGACAAGCCAAGCAGCATCATTTTAAAGACGTATAACACAGTGTATGAGGATGTAAAGTCAGGTAATGCTGCAGATGTAACCATTTTGACAACAAGACCAATCCTCCTTGGGGAGCTAGGGACAGATGTTTTTGTTACTGATCAGGCATGTAGCAAGGTACAGAAATGTATGGAAGGGGAACCCTGCTTCCCCCATGAACTTTCTTCATTCCATCAGTCTCCTTCATTCAAAGGATCATCCAAAGGAGGAGAACCATAAAGAGTCTTTGTACTCACAATCAACTCAGTATAAAGGGGCTTGACAGGATCCATGCAACTGGACACATAAACACAAGCCCAAGAAATTTAGGGTTATCTAGCTTCGCTTTTAGCTTTAGCCATCCTCTGTCTCTTTTAGCTTTAGCTGCCCTCAGTCTTTTTTATCTTCAGATGTCCTCTGTGTCTTTTTGCTTTAGCCGCTGTCTGTGTCTTTTAGCTTTAGCTATCCCTTCTCTTTTAGCTTTAGCCA
>JAABNY020000002.1:21191742-21202172 GCA_015164015.2 Brevimyrus niger | reverse complement strand
TCTTTTTGCTTTAGCCGCTGTCTGTGTCTTTTAGCTTTAGCTATCCCTTCTCTTTTAGCTTTAGCCACCCTCTGTCTGTTTTAGCTTTAGCTGTCCACATCTCTTTTAGCTTTAGCTGTCCCTTGTCTCTTTCAGTTTTAGCCGTCTTCTCTCTCTTTTCCTATAACTTCCCCATCTCTTTTATCTTTATCTGCCTTCTGTCACATACAGCATTTGCTGTCCTCTGTCTCTTTTTGCTTTAGCCGCTGTCTGTCTGCTTTAGCTGTAATCCATCTTTTTTTTTGCTTTAGTTGTCCTCTGTCACGTGCAGCTTTAGCTGTCCTCTGTCTTTTTCCTTTCGCTGTCCTCCATCTCTTGTAGCTTTAGCCCTGTGTCTCTTTTAGTTTTGGTTATCCTCTATACCTTTTATATTTAGCCACCCTCTGTCTCTTTTAGCTTTAACTGTCCACTGTGTCTTTTTTTAGCTATCTTTTTGTCTCTTTTTGCTTTATCTGTCCTCTGTCTCATTTAGCGTTAGCTGTGCTATGTCTCTTTTAGCTTTACCTGTAATCCGTCTCTTTTAGATTCAGCTGTCCACTGTCTCTTTTTGCTTTAGCCGATTTCTGTCTCTTTTAGCTTTAGCGTCCCCACCTCTTTTAGCTATATCTGCCCCGGACATTTTTAGCTTTAGATGTCCTATCGCTTTCTGCTTTAGCCACCCTGTCTCTTTTAGCTGTCACTGCCCTCTGTCTGTTTTAGCTTTAGCTGTTCTTTGTTTGTTTCAGCTTTAGTTATCCCCTATCCCTCTTAGCTTTAGCTGTCCTCCATCGCTTTTAGCTTTAGCCATCCTTTGTCTCTTATGTCAAATTTATATTATTCCATTCTAAACCTAAAATTATCTGCATCAAAAGTAGTGGGGTGCAGACAATTTGCAGGGTATTAAAACAGTTACACGTACATGTGCATGTGTGTGTAAACTAGGGCTGCCTTGATTAGTTGACATAGTTGATGGTGTCAATGCTGAAAATGTGTTGACATCAATTTTTTAAATTGACACATCGGTTTTTATTATCTTAATAAAATTACCATTATTATTTCTAAAATGCTTCAATTCCTTATAAGAAATGTTTTTTTAATAACACTACATTATTATGGGAGTAGTTCAAATTATAAAGAAAACTAAAAAGCTGTTTTTACACTGTGAAAAGTGCAAGGGCTCACCACAGCAGTACTAACGCTACACATGAGCACTGGAATATAAAACACACAGGTGCCATTCTACATCACCAGAAAAGGCAAAACCACAGTGCTGTCTATTCATGTTTGTTAAATGACCATTAGTACAGAGAACTTTTTAATATCTTTGGTCCTTGTAGCTGCTAAATAGCCTAGACCAATTATTAAAGCCATAAAGTTGTCTGCCTGCTACATTAGAATCTTCACTGAATATGCGTTTGGGAAAATGTTTAGACTAAAATTTGGTCTTATTCTACCCATTCTATTTGCTTATTTTACTTGATTGACGGTGCCAGATTACTCACTTTTGAGTATCACAATACACATATCATTAATATTTTAAGGCATACTAGTTATCTGCTTATTGAATTGTTCATATTATATGTTCATATAGTGCCGAATGGTGTGCACATTACCTCAAGCCCAGCAACAGTTTGTTGTCAAAATAAAATTAAACAGTCAAGTTGATTTTCTTGACGAAAATTAATTAACCAATCGATAAAATAGTCGATAGATTGCTCTATAAAAATAGTTGTTAGTGGAAGCTCTAGTGCAGACTTGTGAAAATCTCACTTCAGACAGTTGACCCAAGTTGACAATCGTTGGATATGAAGCATCCTATCCATTACATTCATGTTCCTTAGGATGTCAATATACTCAATACATACTCAATTATAAGGTTCAAGGTCTTTTTTTGGTATCAAAGGAACATGATGAGGAGAACAGTTGGTCTTTAAAATATGTAGCAGAATTGAGACAAGTGTAATGAAGTCGAACTACAAATCCCATGAACCACACAGTATAAATAAAAGCACAGTATCATTTCCCCACCCTTGTCTTCCCAAGCCACTGCTGCTGTGGGGTTTCCTCCTCTTAGCAGGCACTCGTGAGGTGGTGGGGATCCCGTTGATAGTGGGGTTTAACCTTGAAGTGCTGTGATGTTTCTCTGTGTGTTGTTTGTGTGTGTGATTTTAGCTTTGTTGTATGGGATTCTTCTCTCCCTCCACCCAGCGCTCCCAGATGGTCTGTGGCATGCCGTGGCTCATCCTCTTCTGTCGTCTTTCTCCACTCTTCCTTTCTTTACTTTGATTTGTTTATTTAAATCAAGTTTATTTACGTTTTATATTAATTGTAATAAATTGGCTTGTGAAAGCAATTAATATACCCTGCTCCCTTTGCCTCCTCTTTACCCTAACCCTAGGTAGGGCTACACATGCTTTTTCTAAACATAACTGATAGAGAGTTACCAAGCTTTTGGAAACTATCACATGGTAAATGGCCAGAATATTTCAGCAGTGTGTTGCACAAGGAGCAATTCTTGGTCCTACAAAATTTTTCATTGTATGTACTGCCATTAGAAGTTCAGGGGAAGGAGGTAGCGGCTCAGCAGTTAACAGGATCATAGCTTTTATTCCCACTGCTGGTTCTATTTTTATTTTGCAGGTTCTTCACATGTCCGTCTGGCTTTGGTTACTCTCTTTGAACTGGTGTCTGTAAATTGCCCATAGTGGGCACCCGCAATGGGGTGGCATCTCCTTCAGGATATCCCCACCAAAATTTCCCTGGGTTTCTGGGATGGGCCCTATCTGCAACCCTGCACTGGATAAACAGCTATGGGCAATGGATGGATGCCAATATTACTTACAAATGCATGGGATGTTTTCTTTGCTATGCAAATGGCACAACCTCAGTCAAGCTGAACAAAACAGGAAGCTGCCTTTCACATTTTTGCATTTCACATAATGCTGCTTTTTTAACATACTGAAATGATCAGAAAACATGGGTAACAATTTATTTTGATCTCACAAACCGCATGTAATTTTCCAATGTACATTTTTTGGGATTATCCTGCATTCACGATGACAAAAACCCCTTTTAATTGCATGTGACATTCCACTCTCAATGGGTTTGAAGATGGTCAGAATGCTACATCTTAATTAAAAATAACAATAAATAAATAATAATGTCCTTTTTGTCTTATTAATTCCCATGTTTCCACAAGTCATTTTTCAATTCTGTGCTTTAAATTAGTAACAGAACATAAGCAGTTTTAAAAATATAGTAATGATTTTCATTGTAATTTGTTGAAGCTGACAAATACAAATTAAGAACATTTTTTAGTGTCAGTCACAGTCAGGCTTACAGAATACACGCTCATTCAATACACGCTCTGCAACTGGCTGAAAGATTACAAGCGTCTTTTTTACAAAGGTAGGCCTCATATGAATCACACCAGAAGTCGATAACTCAGGCACAAAATAGGCTTATATCCACCCAATAACAAAGTTTCTTTGCCATTCATTCCCTCAGCATTTGGTGTAAAACAAATTGAGTTCTTATCTTCTGCGGTTGTGAACAATGTACGCTGTGAACTGCACAGTCCCCGCTCTTATCTATGCTCTGTCATAAATAACAATTCGGCACCCACAAGAGCCCCCTTTGCGTATTTTACATGCTCTCCAGCTATTTAAATTCTGCCGTTTACAGACAGTCGTGATGTAAAATTGGATCTGTCAGTTTTAACACCGCTAGAAAATTAACTACAGCAAATATCAATAAATATTGTTGGCATAATTTGAATTCCAACAACTCTTTCAGTTATGCTCACCAGTACAGCCATTGTAACCCAGTAAACAGAATATTCACTCCCAGAGGTGGCAATTTCAGGTCCAGAAAATAAAATCCAGGCCGTGATTTACTTTCAAGCACCCAGTTGAGCTTAAAGAGTCACAGTCACAGAGTACTCAACTAGTTGGTTGAAACAAAATCTTGGTCTGGATTTTTACTTTCTGAACCTGAAATTGCCACATCTGTCACTCCAGTGCTGTGATGGATTGTGGTCCAGGGTGTCCTGTGCCCATTATTTCATGGGATATCCTTTCCGCTCACTGTGACTATTTAATGGGTAAGCAATCATGTAAAATGGATGGATAGATTATGCCAAGTATCCTAGTTAGGGTTAAAAAAAAAAGCCCATTCCAGGAAATTAATGAAAGTGAACTGTCTAGCCTTTTCGAAAGTGCGATAGCCGATGTCTTCATATGGCCTCGTCACCAGCCAGGATCATAATGCTGATAATGACAAACAAATCAAGAAGAAAACGGCACATGGCCATTTGCCGGAGTCTCACAAAGCCTGACACTGTGCATATTTAATGAGGGCCCCGTGTATAACATGAACAAATCCATCACTGTAGCTGACAGCCTGTATCAAAGGATGAAACGGAGGCTCCCTGGGAGGTCCAAGGAACTCCACTTCCAAATGCTAATTTGCTTGAGCCAGATAGGTGTGTGTGTGTGATGCCGGTTTATTAATCACAAAATGATTAATGAAGTCTTTGGCATTTCCAGCCTGAAAACCAATGGAGCAGCTGCAGTGAAATTTTGAGAAGTGTCACCTATAAGTGTCACCCGTATGATGATAATCGGGTCAGCTGAGCCACTGAAACTCTGGTCACTTCAGCTTTCATGTAACTTAACCACCAATCCATCCCGTGACACCCTGTCCAGGGGGAGTCCCTCAAGAATGATGTCATTTAATATCCCAGGGTTTGCAGGTTGATGTTGGCCCCCCTGGACGAGACCCTTAACCCCAATCGTTCCAAGGACCCTCTCGTCCCGTTCTCTCAATTTGGATAAAAGTGTCTGCTAAATAAATGGAAGATAATTCATTTACATTTACTGATGATGACACATTTGAGTAACAGTTATCAGTTAAAAGTGCTTGTGGTTTTTGCACATACAGATAAATGTAGCTCTAATCAAGAACTGCTCCCCGACACTTTGTGCTCAGACAGCACAGAAACTACACGATGGGCAATGTAATTCCACATTCCCATTTTCCCAAAAATATGACTTTCCTTTAAAAAAAAATATCCTGACTCTTAGCTATATATTTTTTTGTTTTCTAATTCGCTTTGTCACTGTGGAGATCTTGCAGTTTTTGATGGTTTTATGAGTGTGTGCCTTCTCTAATGCCCTTATCTCCATCAGCGCTCTTCCCCACGGTCTGCAGCTGACAGAGGGTGGAGGACCATAGCTGACTGCCCTCTGTGTAACTGGAACAGGCCAGAACCCCCTCGCTTCACCCATGCAGGTTTTGGAAAAGGGGCTATTTAACTTTATATTTCTTAGATGAAAACATGACTCATGTCACTGTTTTGCACATTTATACAGCTGGACGTTCACAAGAGAACTTATTAGTACTAATTAGCACCGAACCTCAGCCAAGCCACCGTGCAACCTGCCGATTCTCAGCTCTCCGTTGTGTTGCTGTCCTTTTGTCCTTCTGCTAAGCCTCTCACCAGGAAAAGTCACTGTCTGAAACACTGGGAGCGTAATTTTTCTTAGCCTAATAGCTACACAATGGTGACAAGATACAATATTACTTTACAATCCCCTGGATCCCTGAGATGCCATTATCTCATTTTCCTTATGCAATATCCACACTGCTCTGGAAAAAACGTATAAACACAAGGTACATGCAAATGTCCATTGCCCGTGTACAAGGTCCTCTGAGGCGTGATGTAAAATGTGCATCTGTACGGGTGATTGGGGGTGGTGTGTGGCTAAGCAGGTTAGGACACTTAACCCTTAGCTGAAAGATCAATAGTTCAAAGCCTCTGATTGGCAGAGTGATGTCACCATTGCATCCCTGAGCAAGGGCCTTAACCTGTAATTGCTCCAGGGACTGTCTGACCCTGCTGTCTCAAACGTGAGTTGCTTTGGATTAAAACATCTACCAAATAAATGTATGTGTGCTATTTTCATAATTGCTATGTTGATCTCTTGATGTTTGAATTCCCAGAAGTCAGTGGGTCATGACAGGAAGTGTTTTAAAAGTGGGCCCTGTAAACGGGAACGTATCGTTCCCTGCTCTTGTCATCCCCGACTTTGAGAAAGGCATTCTCTCGATCAATAATTCACTTAAAGGGCCACTTCAGTCTGCCGCGGTGGAGACCCGGGCGGCGTAGGCACACCAGCAGGGCGGAAGCAGCATCAGAGGGAGAAAAGACCGTACAGGGTGGAAACCTGGGGCTCAGCCAACCCAGAATGAGCAAAA
This sequence comes from Brevimyrus niger, assembly GCA_015164015.2. NCBI lineage: Eukaryota > Metazoa > Chordata > Actinopteri > Osteoglossiformes > Mormyridae > Brevimyrus > Brevimyrus niger. The sequence continues at coordinate 21,195,896 of JAABNY020000002.1, read as the reverse complement.
AGAGGGAGGAGAAAAGACAGACTGGCAGGGTTCTCCCTGGAAAAAAAAAAAGATGCCAACACCAGATCCCCCCCCCCCCCACACCCCCTGCCAGGCTGAGGATAGATGGGTGGGGGTCGGCTATTCATCACTCAGACCCGCACGCTGGCAACAGGAAATCATTGGGTGCATCTTGCGAGCGGGTCAGCACTTCTGCTGGCCCGTGGCCACGATCCATCAGTGTGCCGATCGCCGATGGCCAGGACGGGAAGTTGTCTGTGGAAAATTCTAGCCCTGGTGCTGTTTACCTGGGACGTGTTTAAAAGAGTGTGGAGGGGGCGGTGCGGTCTGGCAAAGAGAGCCAAAGGAAACAGCTCGTGCTTTGAGCTCCATCCAGGCTGCACCTCGAAGATACTTCAGGTCTAGAACAAAACATAACAGAAATACTGGCCCTCTTATCTCACAGTAGTTGTTAAATACACAGGGGGTGGTGAAGTTTGGTCTCTGTGCCTGTGATCGAAAGGTCTGCAGTTCAAATCCTGTGCTCCACATTGTAGCCACATCTCCGCTGGGCCCATGAGCAAGCCCCTTAACACCCCCCCCCCCCCCCCATAAAATGCTCCAGGGGTGCTGGATGGACGGCTGGCTCTGAACTCAGACTACGAGCTTCACTCACATGCCTGCAAAAAGAAAGCAGGACAGGATATGTGCAAGCAAACACTCTCTATCCAATGTATCTGTACAAATGGCAAATAAAGGATTCATTTTCTTCATTTCATAAGACAGGAATTTAATTGAATAAGACAACAAACAATAGCATCTTAAGCTTTACACAAAACACAGTGTTTGAAGTGAGGCTTCACTGCTCCCAAAAGCCCAAAATCTGGCTGACAATGAGAGACACGGACGTGTAAATCCGCACTTGATCAAATAATGCTGAGCCGGTAGCTTCTAAAAATACCACGTTCAGGCAGCTTCAAATGACCAAAACGTCATCATAAATGTAATTTATCAAGGGACACTTTCTGCCACTTTTCCCAATATCCTCAGTGAATATTGATCGTTCTCACAGGTTCTTATTGGGTTACATAGCTATCCGGTGTGGACATACCCCTTTGTGAAAGTGCTTATGTAAATGATGCTTCTCAGAAAGAGTGATCTACTGGTTTTCTTTTGATATCTGTATAAGGGACTAACAATTTTTGTAGGAAATGAGGTACAGTTTAACATTTAAAATTGCCTTACACTCAGTAATCGATCCATCCATCCATGCTCAATCTGCTTAGCATGATCAGGGTCCATGGAATTCCAGTGTATTTCAGGCCACACTCATGGTCTATGGAAAATATAGAGACAGAAATCACATGTACAGTACTGTATCTCCAGTGGGCCCCCATCTGCCTCTCTTAAGCATTTTGAACCCTTAAGTGTGAAAATCGGTGCCAGCATAGCCATGACAGGACATGAACCAACTGCCAGGATGTGGTTGGTGCATCCTGACCCCCAGAGTCCCACCCCCCACAACCCCAGTATCATCAGTGGTGACCACCACTGACAGCAAACACAAGCGATGCTTATCTATGTGAGCTAAGTGCGAAGCCGCTTAACTTAATTACCGGACGCATCGCGTAACGCCGTGTCGGCATTGGAGGGTATTACGTTAAAGGATCCGCATTTGCGACTTGCTGTGCCTGTGTGAGATTGGGAATGCACTGCAACACGTAAGGGGCTGATTAAAGTGACACGCTCTTACCATGACCATTTGGTGCAGTGTGCTATATATTACTCTCTCACAGACAGACTGTACAGTACTATCTCACAGACACATTATGCTCTCTCACAGACACATTGGCCACATAAACTGCTTAATGCAGGCACTTTCACAGAGAGGCTTCAGATGGCTCATCTAAGTAAAAAAAAATGCCCAACATAAGATTTTATTGCCTTTAATAGGGTTTGTTCCTAAAATGCCAGGGATAGATCCCATTTCCCAACTTAAAATACCTTTTCCAACGTGAGATACGCAGCATACTTCAGAAGTTTCATTAAATTGCAAGTGCCAAGCACAGTAATGGCTTCATGATAAATCACCACCCATAAGTGTCGACCGACAAAATCATCCTGGGTAACGTTGTTTTCTTGTCTGGCTTTGCAGCACACTCTGTGAATGTTGCCAACTTTGAATACGGTAATCCATAAAAGAACAGACAAAAAATACCCTGAACAGGAACACTGTTACCGAAACATTTATCAGCCTATCACTGACTTGTTGGGATGGAACAGTATATTGCCAATAAGTCACCGTGGAAACTGGAAATTGACCACTAAAAAACTAGCATTGTTGTGTGCATGTTTGCGTTAGTGAGATAAGGTTTGAATGTGCAGAACTCCACCTATCCATCCATCCATCCACCTGTTTTTCTGTAGCAACGAGGAGTCATGGTGAGCCCGCAGGCAGAGGACACCTTGGACAGGATGCCCGTCATAGCATTTCATTTTTAGAACAGAATTGAACGAGACACATGAAGTTTATGAAAGTGCAGGGAGAGATGGATGATGATGTTGTGCTGAAGTGAATCCGTGGTAAAGCCCTCCATGATTCTACAGAATTGCAGAAGACCTGATATTAAATAGTAATTAAAATGAAACACTGGTGTGTTTTCAGAGCCGGATAGTCGGATTTCAAAGACTGTTGTCTGCTTCGAGCCGCCAGCAATTTCCTCCAGATTGCATCATGATCAATAGCTACAATTCTCGGAAAATCAATCCACAAGCGGTATCATTCTCCTGCAGTTTTGGACCTGAACCGATCGACACCGGCTAGAATCTGTGAAGACAGCCATTCAGTGTCACATTGGTTCTTTCGGGAATCGACACATCAGATGTATGATTAATTACATAACGGGCTCTCCCATTCCCTCCTTCTCCGCCGTCTCTGGAACAAATATGCACATGTGCACAAAGAAGTTCACAGATAATTTGTGTCTGCGGGTATCATTTTTCTCTTTTTCTCATGGTATGAGACACGTTTGCTGACAGAGTACATCTCCTGGCAGATCTGCTGATGCCACAGTGGGCCCAGCAGAAGATTCTGGAACATTCACCTGCACATCCCGGGATCCTCTCTCATGGAACACCTGTGTGATCTGCTGTTAGTGTCAGGGTAGGCCGGCAATGCCAGTCACTCAACAGAACTGGGTCCTGGATTAAGTATCTTGAACCAAAACTGTAAGGAAGCAGCAGGTGTGGAGACTGAATATGGAAACACTCTTGCTGTTGTCTTCACAGAGGGGATTCGCCTCAGGCTGTCGGGGTGAGGTTACCATCTCCCCATTAGGACGTCATAAACTATCTAATGGAGGTGGAAAATGCCGTAAACAGCTGATGCAAGACCAAAATGGTTCATGAACTATTTTATGCTTTCTGGCTTGATTTTATTTGGGTAGGGGATGTCTCAAAACTTCCCACCAAAAACCGAGCACATTATCACTTTGCCACGTAGACAGTCTGTTTTACAAAGCTAGTAACACAGTTTACAGTCATCTATTTCGCCTTTTATGCACGGGAAACTTACGGAAGGCATCCAGAAGCATCTATACCTCAAGAATATTGCAGCGGTTGACAACTCCCCCTGGGATTTTAACTGGAAACTCGTTTGGTTCCCTAAATCTTTCATACGATTTATTGGCCAATCCTCTCGGTTGCTTTATTGCTAACCAATGAGGTCTACCTTTTTCCCTTCCTCCTTGAAAGCTTCACATGTGGTCAAAGCCAGCTGTCATCCTTTATTATGTGTAATGTATTGGTCTTTATTGATCCATTAATGTGGAATGTTGTAATTGAAACTTGTTGCCCAGAGCAATTATAAATTAACATATCTCTCTCCTCATTGGCTCATTATGGATAGGCCTGAATGCAGAGTGCAGATCTCTTCTTCAGTCACCTTACTTCAGACTTTTGCTACATTAAATGTTTTGGTACATTAAAGGAGAAGTAAATCTCTTGTGTCTCTTATGAAATGGAACTAAAGCTGTATTAGCTTTAACTCTACTGACCTAGCAAATCTTAATACTAAAAGAAAAACCTAATCCATCCATCCATCCATCTATCTATCTATCTATCTATCTATCTATCTATCTATCTATCTATCTATCTATCCATCCATCCATCCATCC
>JAABNY020000002.1:21180894-21191642 GCA_015164015.2 Brevimyrus niger | reverse complement strand
CTATCTATCTATCTATCTATCTATCTATCTATCTATCTATCTATCTATCTATCTATTTATCTATCTATCTATCCATCCATCCATCCATCCATCCATTGCTGTAAAACTCTTCCCCAAATTCCACCCAGCTGGCTCTGCTTGTACCTAGCAGGTTAATCAGTCTGATCAGAGCCAGCTGTGTTTCATTAACTAATGTGTCTGTTGGCATAAGCCTAGTGATCAATCACTAGGGCAACATAAAATGCCTGAAACCCAGGCCTGCGTCATTACTTTACATTCAGGCCTCTCATGTCAACTGGGGTGATGAGGGCAGAGGGGCAAGGAGTGAGAGGCTGGTATAGAACTGAATAGAGCCAAAGACACCTGTCGATCATCTACTATACTACTGTAACTGTTCTACATTCAGAAGGCTCTTCACAGAGTCATCAAAAGATATGGTAACACTTTTCTTAAGGCCATGGTTTTATTAATTTACAAAACACAATTATAATGCATTATAAAGCATTCATAAAGCATTATAAACATAACTATAAATATTTGTAAATAGACATAACACATTATAGTCATGTGTATTGTGCATTATGACTGTCGTATGAAGCGCTCATCTATAATGCACTATATATACCTTTATAATGCAGTACAAAGCATCTTTAATGCTTATACTGACCATTATAATGCATTCTAAATGTATCTATAATGCATTATAGAAGAGAGCTTCATAAGGCATTTATAAAGCATAATACACACAGGTGTAACGTGTTATGCCTTTTGATAAATGTCTATAGCCATGTTGATAAGGGTTTATGAATGCATTATTATTTGATATGAATGTGCTTATAAATTACTTAAAACTTGGCCTTAGAATGATGCTAAAATGATGCTAGGGCCAATGTAAATGTACCAGCAACCTACTCTTAGCATAACTTAAAATTAGCTTTGACTAGATTGAAAAAGGACTTGGCATTTTGTACATCAAATATAATTCTGCATCTATATCTTGACTTTGATCAAAGGGTGAGAGAGCAGGATACCTTTTGGATACATCTCTATACATTTGCAGATCAAGAGGTTTCACAGTTCTAGCTGTGGGGTTTGTGGAATTCAGTCAAAATTAATCTGAGCGTGAAAATGCTGCTCGGATAGGAGGCTAAAAATATGGACTTCTTTTAGATGCTTTCTAACACAACATTTGATTTCAGTGCCATCTCAAGTAATGCATGTTTGTTCTTAACCGTTACTGTCCTGATTGTCCAATTGCAAGCATTTCACTTATATTCGTTATTTGTGTTTGTTTACCTGTGGCCAGAATGACATGCAGAGTATACTTTTCTTTGCATGGTATAACTGTTTACCATTTTTATGACAATAAACTCCTGAATGAAGCTTGAATTTTGAATACTTGATGTCAATTGGCATAAACCACTTATTTTCCTCTGAAAAATAATGAGGGTCTAATGTCCTGTGTGTTGTCATTGATAACTTCATTTACACGGATACCATAATGGGAGCAGAAGCCTCGAGGATGCAGCTCCCTCTCAGCCCACTGAGACGGAATGCTGTCCCGATACCCTGACCAGCCGGTCTGGGAGGGCAGCCAGTCCACATCTGCACAGCTACCACTCGCGTAGCTCAGCAAAGCCTTAATGGGACACATGCAGCCGGGGCATACTTCATCCACGATGACCGCACTGAGGTGTAACCGTGCATGTAAATACGTCGCCGGGGGTTGGTGAGGTGGGGTGGTGGGGCGAATTGGTGCATGTCCCTCAAGGAGGAGGGGAGATGCACGTCCCTTGAGAGAACAAAATGCAATATCAAGGGTGCAGGATTTTATTTTTTATTTTTTTACTGTGCGAATGGGTTACACAAGTGCAAATGAATTTTACTACCAACCTCTGTGAATTACATAAATAACTTACATACATCCATTCACATTCTGACTACTGCTGCCCTCAGTTACCATTAACTAACTGTATCATATTCTATTTACGGAATGAGCACTGCACTGTTCATGCAAAATGCAGTAATATAAATTCAGTGTAACGTTTTTTTTTTTTCTTTTTTCCCCCTTCAATTGAACAAATGTCTCTGAAATTACCAACGGGTCAACAACGTACGAGACTTAACGACAAATTGCAACTGCACATAAGACGGGTAACCTTATTCCATAAACTATTGCGTATTACGGAGGTACTTTCTCTTTGGGTGGCCTGTTATTGCAGGACATATTAGTGCTAAATTGTGTATTTTACAACAAAACACACTACGGTTTGGTTTAAGCTCTTATGCCAGTGACTTGTATAGACTTTTATTATAGTCTAAGTGCACCAATAATAAAAGAAAACAGAGCAAGCTCGGTGGTTTAAAATTGCACGCCTAGAACTGAATCGCCGAAGTTCAGTAAATTACATGATTTTTAATACTTCCTATTTACTGATTTAAATGCATCGCCAAAAGTCGGATATTTTCACTTGCTTGATGAGTTTGATGATGAATCTCAGATGCCGCTTTTCAGTAAATATCTCACATGCACATATCTGTTCCTTTATACATTTGTGTATCCAAGCCACGAGAAATTTTCAATGGCTGCTTGACAGCTGAGCACAAAGACATCAAAAAGTAAATATGTATAATTACATCTAGGTTGCATTCGTGCACCAGACGGATACTTGAACCTCCAAATCTCACGTTCGTGTGCTTTGGGGCTTCATCGTCACAGACCGTGATAACACGAAACAAATAAATCATTCAATTAATATTGCTGACTGGAAGTGTAACATTTTACATAAGAGCAGCGTCTGTGATTCAAAAAATATTATGCACGGTTTTACATGATCTTCAGTTTTCTTTTAGTTACACATTATAGTTGACTTTGATATTTTGGGGGTGCGCATTTTATAAAAGTCGGATTTTGAGCTATGAGAATGTTGTTCCACCTCCTAGCGGCGCATTTGGTAAAATATAGGAAATACTGCTGAAGATTCGGTGCTCCGGAGAGCCTGTTACTTGCAATGCCCAAAAGGCGTTTTCATATTAAGGGATAAACTATATGGGTGCAGGGGCGGTCGGTCATCGTGATTTCACCCGGACATTAATAAGGTATGAGGGCCGTAAATAATATGAGGGACGCATTTGTTTCATAATTCATATAGACGTTCAGGTCGAAGATAACTCATGTTCTTAACATTTATGTAATGTAACTGATGAGGGCGTCCTTCCAAAACCGCAATTAGCGGCTGAAACACCACATTTATAAACTCCTACTGTTGCATGTAAATGCACGTATTATTTCAAGAAAAATATTTGGACACCCATCTGTTACAACAAATAAAAATACATTTAAAATGGGACAGCACAGTAATAATAAGTATTATTAATGCTGCGAGTAGCGCAAAAAGCGAGTGATAAGCCTCCGGTATGATATGCAATGCGCCCGTCAGCCCGGGTGACGTAGGACTGCTGAACCGGGAGGGAGGGAGGACGCAGAGCCGGATCCCGTCCAAACGCACCGCAAACGCACTCAGTGGGAGTGAATGAAGCAGCGCGGAGTCCCCTCCAGACCGCGTCCCCCAAACCTGTTTTTTGTGACTTGTTTTTTTCCCTTTCTTTTTCCCCTTTCTTTCTTTTTATCTTCTCATCGGGAGCCGGTTCAAAATGAAGTGATTATGGGAATCCTCTAGCGTCCAGATTCTATCCAATGCGGGATGACAAAGTGCGGGATCCGGGGCTGGGGAGGCTGCTCGGGTCCGATCGCTCAGTAAGTATCCGACGCTTAATGCTTGGGCTGCTCCTGCTGCTGCTCCTGCTGCTGCATGAAGGGGCTGAGACGTGGGGACAGGCGATATAGCATCGAGTACCCTCAGGAAAATGAAACACGCTTTCTATCAAATACCAATCAGAATGTGTCCTGTAATTGCCTTCAATTACCGATTGGATTTAAAATAATAATGATTAAAAAACTGATGGAGAAGCCGGCGCGTCCCTAAGAATTTTTCACGTTTATTTTGACCATTTGCATTTTTTAATCTTTTTTTTTTTAAATAATTGTTACTGCATGCCCTCTTCAGAAGTCACCGCTTTAAAGGTCTGACGACGTTCGCGCTGGAGTTATCGGCTACATCGCTGTAAAGATGCTGAACAGCGTTTTGTTGCTTGGCGTCTTAACGGTGACCAGTTTCCCCACGAAGACCGAGAGCCGCAAAACTTCCAAAGACATTTGCAAGAACCGCTGCCCGTGTGAGGAGAAGGAAAATATCTTAAACATCAACTGCGAGAGCAAAGGATTTACAACGGTCAGTCAGTTTCAGCCGCCGCAAAATAAGATATGCCAGCTGTTTCTGAACAAAAACTTTCTGACCAAGCTGCATGCGAACGATTTTATAAATTATGGCAATGTGACGTCCCTTCATTTGGATAACAATGGCTTGCAGGAGATTAAAACGGGGGCTTTTAATGGACTAAAAAACCTAAAGCGGCTTCACCTGAACAACAATAACTTGGAAATAATTAAAGAAGAAACCTTCACTGGCTTAGAAAGTCTGGAGTATTTGCAAGCCGATTACAATTATATCAGCACCATTGAGGCTGGCGCTTTCAGCAAGCTGAATAAGCTCAAAGTTCTGATCCTTAACGACAATCTGCTGCTCTCCCTCCCCAACAACGTGTTCCGCTTCGTCCTGCTGACACATCTGGATCTGAGGGGGAACCGACTGAAGATGCTGCCTTTTGCTGGCGTGCTTGAGCACATCGGTGGGATCATGGAGATCAGGCTGGAGGAAAACCCATGGAACTGCACGTGTGACCTGATCCCCCTCAAAGCCTGGCTGGATACCATATCTGTGTTCGTGGGGGATGTCATTTGCGAAACGCCCTTTAGGCTGCATGGGAAGGACGTCACCCAGTTGGTCCGTCAGGATCTGTGCCCCAGGAAAAACCCCGGCGATGCCAGCCATCGCTCCATGCAGCCCCCTTCCGATTCCCAGTACCAGGGTCCGTCTCCCACTCTGCACCCAGGTGTGACCCCCACCCGAGCGCCCAAGGCGTCGCGTCCCCCGAAGATGCGGAACCGCCCCACCCCCCGGGTAACAGCATCTAATAAGGACAGGCACGTCTTCGGACCCATCATGGTGTACCAGACGAGGTCCCCTGTGCCGGTCGCCTGCCCGGACGTGTGCATCTGCACCTCGCAGAACCCGGACAGTGGACTGAACATCAACTGCCAAGAGAGGAAGCTGCACAACGTGACAGACCTTCACCCCAAACCCTCCTACCCAAAGAAGCTGCACTTGACAGGTAATTATTTACAGACGATATACAGGGCCGATTTCACGGAGTATGGGGCTTTGGAGCTTCTGCATCTTGGGAACAACAGGATAGCAATTATTCAGGAAGGAGCCTTTGAAAACTTAACTAATTTAAGGAGACTCTACCTTAATGGCAATTATATTGAGGGCCTGTCTCAGTCTTTATTTGCAGGTCTGCAGAGCCTGCAGTATTTATACCTGGAGTACAATATTATCAAAACCATTTTGCCACAGACCTTCAACTCCTTGCACAATCTGCAGCTCTTGTTCCTCAACAATAATTTATTGCGATCGCTTCCCGACAACGTCTTTGGGGGCACGATGCTGACGAGGCTGAACCTGCGCAACAACCACTTCTCCCACATGCCGGTTCGGGGCGTCCTGGACCAGCTGTCCCCCTTCATCCAGATCGACCTGCAGGAAAACCCGTGGGACTGCACCTGCGATATCGTCGAGCTGAAGAACTGGATGGAGCTGTCCAGCACTAGCGTGGTGGTGAACGAGATCACGTGCGACTCGCCCTCCAAGCACGCCGGCCGGCTCCTCCGGTCCCTGCGCAACGACGCCATCTGCCCAGAAACGGAGGAGGCCACGGAGGAGGCCGCTGCCCCTGCCCCTGCCGCCGCCGCGTCTGCCGTCTCCACCATCGCCGCCAGCACCGAACCCACCGTGTTCTCTGTGAGCGCGACTACAGACGTCCTGCCCCAGATGCACACGGAAGTGCCCCTATCTGTGCTAATTCTGGGTCTGCTGGTTGTGTTCATCCTGTCCGTGTGCTTTGGGGCGGGCCTGTTCGTGTTCGTCCTCAAACGCCGCAAAGGGGTGGAGAGCATCCCCTCGGCTGTCAACAACTCGGACCTGAACTCTTTCCAGGTCCAATACGGCTCGTATGGAGCCCAGGCGGGCGCTGAAAAAACGGACAGTCACGTGTACAACTACATCCCACCTCCGGTGGGGCAGATGTGCCAAAACCCCATTTACATGCAGAAGGATGGAGACCAAGTGGCTTACTACAGGAACCTGAAGGATGTGGGCTTCAGTCCCATGGATGCTAAAAAAGAAGGGCAGTCACGGAGTTCCGCTTATACCGTGAGCACAGTGGAGTTCATCGAGAAGCAACCCTGTGCAACCAGGGAGCCTGAGCTCCTCTACCAGAACATTGCAGAAAGAGTTAAGGAGCTCCCCACCGCAGGAACGCTGAACTACAGCTTCTGCACTCTCCCCAAAAGACCGTTCGCGCCCCCTTATGAGACAGTAAGGCGCCACAACCAGGACCGACTGAATAAAACCGTCCTGTACGGGACGCCAAGGAAGTATTACGCCGAACACTCAAAAAACGAACACCCTTTGCTCCCTGGGAAACTAAAATCAGAGCCGGACTACCTCGAAGTTCTAGAGAAACAAACGGCAATGAGCCAGTTGTAATGTACCATTGCGATCTCGCGCTGACATTTCAACAAGTATATCTGCGCGACCTATAAGTCACGAGGAGGACGCAAATTAAAGATTCTTTTTAATCCCCAGCCTCTACAAACGAGTAAACATATGTGTAGAATAATCGATACACTGCTTTCAATGGGTGTTAAATTATTTTTTAGTACTTGAAACATCCACACAGTAGCAGATGTCGCAAGAAATTGTACAATACAGCTTTATGCTTTTTTTATCTTCTTGGTGAAACGGGGGTGACTTTTCCCGAACTGACGGAGGAACTGGCTCGTTTTAAATGACATTCCTGTACATAATATGACACAGTCCCTGAATTTCCAGAAGTGCCTTTGCACTCCAAGTATTTTAATCGTTGCTCTCCGCCATAAGCTGATTTTTTTATGTGCTGTACTTTAAAGAATCTCTATGTAAAAACGAATTATATGTCTATTGCATTAAATGAAAATCAAAAGGTACGCTTTATTTATGAGTAGAAAGTAATGTTTTATATTTGAGTGTCAATAAAGTGGAATACATATCATTGTTATAGATACAGTGCGCAGTAAGTTTAAATGTTCACTGTAGCATTTCTGTACCGTATTCTCAGAGCGATATTTATAAAATTTAATCGGAATAGAGCCCAGTTTTGAAGGTTATAGGAACGTTTGTGCCCTTCCATATGAATGTACCAGTTTTATCACTCTTCAAATACCTCTGTATTAACATCTGCCATATTATGCGGCTACACTGAAACGCATTGAAAGGTTTTTTCGTTTTCCTTCTCCCGTTTTTTCATAATATATAAGCCTAATCGATAGCTTGGTACGTTTGGATTGCGGTTTATGTGGGTTACCCGAGTCTCTATTTCGCTTTTCGTCTTTGTAATATTATCCCTTTTTCTTACCCACTGCAGTCCTTCGGATTACAGAGCCATAATCCAATCTCCATTTATAATTGCGGAGCCCCTCTATCGTTTTTAAAGATAAGCCTATAGTTTTTCAGTGATAAGTTGGTTAATCTGAAATTTAATTATAAGATTGTTGTGTGTCACAGTTTCATTAAGAAGCATCTTTAGAGGCAGCTTTCACTCTATACTAATAATGAAAACACTTGCGCTTCTCTTCTATGCTTTTGCCTGTTTTATTCGTTACGCAACCGCGTCCGTGATCTGCGTGTGAAATGGCCCCCTTTTCAGCAGCCGCGGTCCCTCTTTCTTTTTCCCATGCCCCGGCTCAATGGCCGGTTTCATGGCAGCACTTTGCTCTAAGTTGGCTGCCTGGATGATCTGCTGCCCGCTTTAAACGGGAGGCCGCTATCCGTGCAATAAAAGGATGATTACTGCTATCGGTGGAACAAGGGGATAGTTAACGTGCTTCTCGTTGATAGTTCTAATTGTAGGAATGGCTCATATCTACATTTTCACCCTAACTGCCATAGTATTGTGTTTGTATTCCCAGATTATTATTATTATTGTTATTATTATTATTATTATTATTATTAATATTATTATTATTGTTGTTGTTGTTGTTGTTGTCAATATGCAAGTGATAAGGCTGTATATTCAATGGTCCGTTCCGCTTCGCGCATCCGTGCAGTTGCGGTCTGCTGGCGGATGGCCTGGGATCTTTTACTCTGGACGCCGCCGCTGCACCGGGCGTCATGCGGAGCTCCGTAATGTCACCATAACGTTCCTTCAGGTGGAACTGCAGGAATGTGAAAAACCGTAAACAATCTGGGGGGTGGGGGTCCGATCGGTGCCGTGGCCCCCACCCCGTCAGCGTAATGTCGCCCCTCCCCCTCCCCCCACAATGCACCACTATGTGGCTGCTCCCCGGAGATGCTCGGCGGACGGAAAAGGCACACGTGTTTTGGAGCACAATAATGAGTGAATGTAGGCATATCGCCCTTAAGCGGACCTGTCCCGGGAGGTGAAATGTAACAGAAAAAAGCAGATCCCCTTTATCAGATCGCACATCATCAGATGCCATCTTATGGTGCTGTGCTACAGGGCTTTTTTTCTGGGTTATGGAGACAATGAATATCAGATAACAATTAGGGTCTTAAGATTTTAAATATTAAACAGTGCAATTAAGTCTCTCTGTTATTTGTTACGTTACAGTGGGACAGGAAAAAAAACTGCATCGCTCTGAGTAACAGCTCCATTAAGTGGAAAAAGATTAACACTAATCGGTGCTTTTATGATTGCGTTTATGATTGCATTTAAGAGTGAGTTCTTGGTGTGACTTTCTTAGTTATTCTGTGTCGCTATATCCCAAAGAATCGAAAGGCTGTAAACACAGGGCAATAGACATCCTCACAGACAGAGAACAAACTATGCTTGCTATACGTGAGATCGAGACCCTGATTTGTTCGGGGTCCCACTGAATGGGACCTGAAATATTCCTGCAGCTTAGGAGTGTGGCCTGCGGAAGTGTTTACCACCACTTAAGGCACACATTTGCATGGGGCCCCTGAGCTTCATCCCCCCTCTGTTGGCCACAAATAGTAACTACAATGGGGGAGGGTAACCCAGACACAAGAAATCTAACCTTTTTTTGGTCTCAACCCTCCTAAAAATTATTTTTCAAAATCGAATTAGCAATTGGTCCCATATTATCATACACATTTAATAATTTTGTAGAAATTATATTGGTAAATTTCATTGATTCAATCATAAAGTTTCATTGTTGGGAACCTGAGGCGAGGGGCAGAGGGGGTGACGGGGGGGGCGGTATAGGATTTGTAGGCTGACTCCTGCTTGTGTGTCGACCTCATTTGCTCAGGCTTGAGGCATCTGATGGAATTCCACCTTGAAAAGCTGCAGGACTTTCCACATGTAGTCTGAGCCCCTGGTCTCCTGGCTGACGGGGGACACTGGGGTGGGGGAGGGCAGTTTCACATGGCTCAAGAGTCACAGCCATGCTAATTGCCTGCTGGAGAGGCTACATCGGCCAGTGATCATCCTGACAGTCTGGCCAGACGCTGACCAGGAATACAGACCGCTGGTTCTGGGGACGCGGAAATTCAATTAGGAAATGACAGAGTCTGCCGCATCTGGCCCACTCACAGGAAGTGGCCATTTTATTAATTCCATAAAGTTATGTTAAGAAGATCCCGTGGACAGCTCTTGTTATTGAATTTATGCAAATAGCTCTAGTATAAGTTAAGGTCATCTATGAGGGTTTGTATTGTTAATATGATTTCCTGTTACCTTTTTGAAGATGCTGAAGCTGAAAAGGGGCAGGCAGTGACACAGCATAATAATACACACTTAAAATGACTACTATATATATATATATATATGTCTGAACATATAGGCACTGCTGCCCCAGGCTAATGTCATATAGAATACTGTCACACATAACATGCCACTGGCCAGCAGTGACAGTTGAAACTCTAAAAAAAAGGCACAGTCTCAATTTCTGGATGCTGCTAATATTAGCATAAATCAAGTTTAATTAAAAGCAGCTTTATTAGCAATCCCTGCAAAGCACCGTATACCCCCACCCCCCCATGTTATTTGCCGGGTTGTGACCAGGCCGCAGGTGGGCCCCTTTTCTCCTTTTCCCCACCCAGCCACTCAGCACACCGGCCACCTGTGGCAGAGGCTTCTCCCCACCAGGGGTTTGTGGAAAGGTGGAGCAAAGTGTGGGGTCAGCGTTCTGTCCTGGTAGGAGCTCTTCTGAGGAAAATCATTTTTTTGTCATTAAATCAGAGCCTACTGGTATAAAATATTCATACAACTTTTATCAAAATAGATTCTGGCTTTATTTTCTCTGCTCTAGGGCGGGCAGCACTGTTACCTCACATCTTCTGGGTTGTGGGTGCAACTCCCACCTCCATCTATATGTCTGGGGTTTGTGTGTTCATCCTGTACTGTGTGTGTGTGTGTGTGTGTGTGTGTGTGTGTGTGTGTGTGTGTGTGTGTGTGTGTGAGTGCGTGTGTGTGTGTGTGTGTGTGTGTGTGTGTGTGTGTGTGTGTGTGTGCGAGCGGGTTTACCTATCCTTATGGGGACA
>JAABNY020000002.1:21164001-21180748 GCA_015164015.2 Brevimyrus niger | reverse complement strand
TTCCTGGTCCTCATAAGGGAAAATTCTATTTTATAAAAATCGGTGACTGCTATGAAAAAACTAAAAATGCAAAAACTATTTAATTAGGTTACTTATGGTTATGGTTAGGGCAGGGTAGGAGTTAAGGTTGCCATAGTTAGCATTAGCATTTCTCCCATTGAAATGAATGAGCGGTCCTCATAAGGATATGTTTACCCTACATGTACATGCGTGTGTGTGTGTGAGTGCATGTGTGTATGCGTGTGTGTGTGTGAGTGCGCGCGTGTGTGTGTGTGTGTGTGTGTGTGTACTCTGCATTGGACTGGTAGTAGTTTCAGTGCTGCATATGACACAGACCAGTATAAACAGTTTAGGTGGGCAGTTAGGAGATGGATGGATGGATAGAGGGACGGACAGATGGATGGATGGATGGATCTCTGAGCTCCAAATAGCCTGCTGCATCCCGACATGCTAATTTGGGGATGAATTTGGAAACGGGATCCTGCTGTTACTCTTCCTTGATCTATGCACAGCATTTGCTGAGACTCATTATCGATCAGCCTCTCAGCTGCAGATGCTGTGAGGGAAGGAGGCACATCCTCAGCAGCCCCAGAACACATGGACCCGTATCCACATAGCTCTGGGTTCATTATGAGCAGCCAGTGCCATGCTAGATGCTAACATACACATAAATACATGTTAATGATCAGTGTCCAATTACGCACCTCTCTTTCGAGCGCTAGCGTAGCATTTAGCTTAGCACACCCGCTGTATGACAGACACATGACATTTGGTTGCAAAGAACTGACACGACCAAAAATTACACTCACTTCTTCTGCAGCAATTACTGCATTTCATTTTCTGCTAGAGCATTGGCAGGGATTTCCAACATATATGCAGTACAGCATCAGCAAAAAGCCGACTTAAATATGGGTCACATTTTTTACTTTGAGTTGAACGAGTTGAGCTGAATGAGTCTTGCCATTGTAATGCCTGTGATATGTGTTGTGGGTAAGCCATCTATATCAAAGGCTTATTGGACAGTTTTTACAGTCCCACACTTACAGTAGAGGAGGGGATCAGCTATGCGTATTATATTGTTATGTTATTGCAGTTCACTGTGGCTCTGACAGTATAGCAATCCTAGCTGAAGGAGCAAGGTCAAAGGCATTATAAAGACCAGAGCTGCCTTTACAGTTTATTTAGCAGACTCCTTTAGCGAAAGTGATATAGTTCTTTTTTTTTGAGAAACCTGGGTCAGACTGTGCCCTTGAAGGAACTGAAGGTTAAGGGCCATTCTCAAGGTGTCAACACTGAAATCACTCTGCAGATGCAGGGATATGAACCAGTGACCTTCTGACCACAAGCACAGCCTTCTAAGCCTGTCCACATCCCCAGGAGCCACTACTCACTGCGAGGAAGACGGGATAATGGCACTTTGAATGAATCTATCCACCAGTTAACTCATGTCCCTCATGTAAATATCACACCTAAAAACCAGCAACCCGTCCTAATGGGTGGCACTGCGGTATGGTAGCGATTCAGGGGGCATGCATGGGAGCGCCACGTGGACAACAGTACACCTAACAGAGGGCGCCGTTGCTAAATGCCACCGTGACCTTCTCGCTTTCATCCCGCTGATACGATCTAGTGCCATGCAGCTCAGATAAGCAAAAGTTTACAAAGGCGCCTATCCGTCGATGCTGCCTAATTAGTGTTTACACGAGAGGATCACGGTTCAGTTACTGTTCCAGTGTGGTAGGTCACTATGATTTTTGGTTTCCATGGCAACTGGCTACACACTTTCAAACCAAGTTGTTTAGCAGAAATATTTAATTAAGTGTTTTGAGGAGATTTAAATTCTAGAAGGTGCACTGGTGTATTTTCAAATGGGGCCAATGTGGGGGTGGAAGGGGCAACAGCTGTATTAAAGAAATGTGACCCAAATTCTAGTGGTACATAAAGTGAAATTCCGACATCCTGCACAATCGTTCTGGGCTTAATTTGAACACTGATTCAGCAGCACAATTAATGCAGAGCGTGACTCATCTCTAAGGGTGATCACCGGCCTGGTTGGAACAAATCGGCCTCGTGAAAAACAAGAAGACGATGTCGACCTAATGCTCTCTCTCCCGATACCAGTAATGACTGGACCCTGAAAGGAGAACCCATTCTGCACTTAGCGTGGATCCTGTTAACTCAACATCATTTGCTGCAAAAAACCTTAAAATACCAAATAGCACAGTTTGTCTTTGTGGCAGCATTAAAAGGCAAATTAATCTCTGTTTACTCAAAACCGTTAGTGTACTTATGGTTGTTTATGTAATTACTTTCTGTGGGAAAACAGCAATACCAGTATTACCTGCATTAAATCCCTGTTTGTTTCTGTCAGTCTGTGCTCCAGGTTTATTAATTCCTGATGTCTGGGGAGATATTTTACTGACCCGCACCCTGAGCGATGGTCTGTCTGGGGAGGCTTATTTCATCAGCGGCGTTTAATGAATTTTTTACATGTTTCACGATGTCTGTGATAAATAGTCTTAGCTGTTGACGGAGTGCCTCCGGGCGACTCGCTACTGGACAGGGGACGCTGTAGCCATCTAAAGTTCATAGAGGTGCTTCCAGAAGAATATGTGACCCCTGGTCTGGTGAGTTCCTACATAAAATACCCCTACCTCCTGCCAGCCAGGATAGCAAATGAGTGGGGGATTTTGGATTTTAGCTTCTGCGATTTCACACTAAGGGAGAAAAATGCCTTCAGTGATGAATCGGGACCTGAGGGACTGTTAAAAACTTCTGGAAAGGTTAACGGAGACAGCAGCCAGCCTTGTAGTTTTGTCATCTGGTACAGTGTGTGTGTGGACAGTGTGTGGCTCAGCAGGTTAGAACTCCGTGTCAGAAGGTTGTCGGTTTGAATCTTGGGGCTGATTGTCTGATGCCACTGTTGGGGCCTTGCACAAGGGTCTTAACCCTTGATTGCTCCAGGAGCTTAGCATGCTGACTGACCCTGATCTCAGAACACCACCCTCACTGTGTTAGTGGAGACTAACACATCCTAATGTATCTGTTCAAATAACAAATAAAGCTTCATTTTATGAGCAACATTAAATTGAAAAGTTCCTTCCTAGTGGCTTCAAAAATGCACAGGTGATAGGTAGGTGATGGGCTCCAGATCCAATATGTCAGTTTATAGGTCTGCTGTGGCTGTTTTCTGCTGTCTTGCTCCACAGGTGTGACTATGCATAAAGCAGGAGGAGATGCCAGTGAAGGTATCTGCTGGGACTCCCATCTTCTTAACGAGGTTGCCCCACATATAATAAAATGACTTATGCAAACCCATACCCTTAATTTTATTTAAAGCTAAATTATCATCATACTTTGCGAGATCCCAGCCGTGCTTGTAATGAAGATGTTCTGATAATTTGCGGGTGTGAATTATTTTCACCTTGTGGTGAATTTAATCAGGTGAATTATGTAAATAAACAAGTAGCTAATGAGCTGATTAAAATATCTGTTCCGCGGTGTCAGAGAGGTGAGGGAAAGCGCAGCAGCGTGTGTATTATCCTTCGTATACGTTTCAGAAATGCAGTGATTAGCCGGGCAGATCACTACAATCCAGCTTTTAAATCATGCTAATTTTGACTTTGATGCGGATTTATGACCTGTGTTTAAATAAAATAACATTTACAACGAGGCAATAATATGGTTTGTTTCCTGTCAGTCCTTGAGTGAGTTTTCGGGCGGAATAATGCCATTAAGCACAAGTCATCCTTAATTTAATCAGAACAAATCGTCTCCTTTTTCATATACCTTTTATTATATTGATTTTACCTGCAATAGCCAATACAGTGTTATAATACCCACCCAACCAGGTCATAGCAGACTTGATCAAACTCGCGAGATCTATTATAGTTCTATTAAGCCAAGTTATACGCATCCACATTGTGTGACCCAGCAGTTTATTGTTTTACGTGTAATTTCTATATGAAACAAAAAAAACACCTATTACTCCACGCATTAATATCGCTGCCCGGCATCACAGATATACTCACAGCATTTCCGGGGGGCCAGCGATAGCGTTAGATACTGTTTAAAAGCTTTTCCACGTGAGAGGATATCAGTGCCGGTTTACCACTCGACATCTGCTGTGAAATTGAATCATCATAATCATTAGCCAACACTCCAAGTGTGACAAAACAGTTAGGAGAACTTTGGGGGGGGCGTGTGGCATCCAGAGAGAGAGCCAAAGCCTGACCACTGATCACCATCCCCCCCCCCCCCCACCCCACTGGTGCGCCACACACAATGGGGTATTCATTGACGTTCCCGTTGGAACTCATTCTCTTCGCTGTCCTGGAAAATATCATATTTTCACTCCCCCAGCCTCCACCCCCAGACCAGCACCCGTCATATCCAGTTTACGGAAGCCGATGTAAGGGATTCTGGAGCCCGATTCGCTGTTCAAAGGCCCCTTTTGTCTTATGAGCTGGTTGGGGCAGTTCAGAAAAGGCGTAGATCCCGTTGGAGATACGTTCCCCTGTACGTGGTTGTTTTTACACAGTGTAAACTCTGACGCTGTAATGAAGGCTAATAAAATCGAGATAAATATCAGGCACTGGGAGAGGACAAGGCTGTGATGGCAGAGACAAGGACAGCGATCGATAAAAGGCTTCCGCTGAAGTGAACGCGGGGGCTTTGCGTGAGGCGCGGCGCTTGCGAGAGGCCCCTCGCGTCACGCGTCTTCCCCTTGCCTCCAGGAAGGTGAGGCGAGGAAAACGGGCAAATCCATCCAGGCGGCTTAAGTTCCAACTGACTCCTGCTAACAAACGACCGATTCATCCGAAAATGATGACACGCACGGTAAACGAGTCAGAGCGGGGCTCGGCGCCACTGCCGCGTTTGAAGTGCTCAAAAATGAGACACCTTTGAACCCACAGATCGCACAATAGCCTGCAGGAAGCCGCCCCCCCCCTCCCGCCGCCACCTCGCCTCTTCTCTCCTGGCAGGCTATGAATCATTCCCAGCACAGCTCGCTCTTCAAAAGGGGCCAAGCGCTTTTTTTTCCCGCCATGCGGCTCGAAACAGCTGCCGCTCTTTTGGCGGATCGCGCCGCCCGCCACAGCGGAAAGGCGAGCGTCGTAGGCCGAACTTCTAGAAGACTCCGTGTGATTCTGATGTTCATACAAAGTGTAGAATGAATCCGGAGGCCATCGAGAGGTAACGAACGCCAAAGCGCCTCCTTTGCTTCGCGTTCGGGTACGATGACTCTCCATCTTGCAGCAGAGATGATCCTCCTTAACATATCAATAACAATAAAGCTTTATTTGCCATAATCTGAAATAATCTGAGATGCTCTCATTTTTACACATCCCATCATGCTACTTTTTATACACATATAGAGGTGAGAGTGACACCAGGGGTACAGGGTCAGATATCCATCCAGTGGCCCGCAAGCATTTTCAGGAGGTTAAGGGTCTCACTCCAGGGCCCAACAGAGTTGTGAATGCTCTGCTAAGGATGGGATTCAAACAAGTGATGTTCTGATCACACCCACTTACCCGCCCCCCATTACAATTAAGATCAAAGCCCTTGTATTGCTATGTTGCTTTATTCTCCCCCTCCCCACCTTGCACACAAACCCAATGAGAGCTGTCGAGTGGTGAGGACTACTTCAGACACTGTCTTCCAATTGCAGGTGATGGATTAGCAAAGGGTATCGCTAATAGCCTGACCCATATCCGTAATTCCATCGTCTTCCAGATCTCCTGGGGGGTGGCAAGCAGCAAGCTGCTTTTACCCTCTGTAATCAAGGCGCGTGTACCATCACCAGCACAGATTGTTCCACCATTTGCCGTTCTGTGGGGGCGACGTTCCCGGCTGCCCGTTCACACTCTGGTCTCCTACCCAGCCTGGCTAAAGCGCATGGAGACCAGGTGGGGGACGGCACCCGCTCACTAATGTCACACATTGAAAAATTCAATCATTTCATCAAATTTCTTGGAAGTCACACCATGGCGGCCATAACTAGCCCCAATCATCCTTCTACAAAATGTTAATTGACACTCTATCTTTGCGTCGAAATGTTTATTGACACCTCTGAGCTCCTTCGACTTGCTGCAGTCACTGTGGTCTCTTCCCCCTCTCTGCCACATCGAGCCTGAAGCCCATATTCGAGGTGAGCTACACTGCCCCCTTCCTGCTGCTTCTGGAAATACACTGTGAGCTCCTTACTGGCCCCAGGCCGAGTTCCACACAAGAAGCACAACTTTGCATTTCAGTAAAGTTAATTCAGACTTCATGGCTGAAATCACACATTTAATTATAAGTTTTTTTGTTCGGTTTTATGTTTTGCTTCCCTTACTGGGCTAGAGTCTGTCTTTGTGCGTTTTTTAAATAAATCCCTTTACGTTTAGGTCACTGTATGCAACTCGCTGCGCTACATCCCATCATAGCAACAAATACTCCCCATAGAGGCCCAATTGTGGCCCCGTCATTAATGAATCTGCTTTGCTATTTCACGCCCTTACGTACCACACTCAGTGCTGTAAAGCATACATGATTACAGCCGTCTGCCTGCATCCCCAGCACATCTATCCAACGGCCTGGCACATCAGCATGATTTTGGCCTATCGCTGGCTCTCCAACCAGACGTCCCCCAGGGGCGTCATGGAAACGGCCCAGGATTCAATTTCCCGACGATCGATACCAGAGACAGGAACCCGGATCTAGACATGTGGTTCTGCTACAGGGCATCAGGGTCCGGCCAGTCACCCCTAGGTTTGTTTCTGCTCCATTAACCCTGTCACTATCTAACAAGGACCCCCAGATGCCCCCCCCTCCCCCCCCCCCACATCCGAAGCATCCAAAGGCTCATGTTGATGCAGAGGCCCTCAGTATGAAGGCGGAATCTGAGAGAGGGTCTGGTGTCTGGGGAGTGGCCCGTCTCCTGTCAGCAAATTAAATATAATTCAATCATAACAAAGCAAATATAATTATACACATGTGAAAGATCAGTAATGGAAATAATTATAGTTATTGTAATGAAGCCATTTGTACAGGTACATTGGAATGTGTTAGTTTTCACGTATACCACTTTGCTCTCCTTTTAAAGACACCAGACACACGTGTAGAACATAATAGAATAGAATAGAATAGAATAGGGATGCTGTATTAGGACATTCTTTGCCCCATCTCGCTCTCCACGAGACACACAGGCACATATGCAGGTGAGAGCAAGCCAGTGGCCCCAGCGAAGGGGCTGCCACCTTGCAGCACCCAGGGAGCTGGGGCTTAGGGGCCTTGCCCAAGGGCCCATGGATATGTGACTGTTTTGCCTAGGCCAGGTGTGAACCTGCAACCTTCTGATTACTTGCACAGGGATTAATGGCCTTGTAGCAGAAAACAGTGGAGATGTGTCTAATCTGCCAAATACAGGGTTTGAACCCAACCACTCCTGCTAAACCATATACTATTGCATAGAAAAATAGATAGATCACTTACATGTTGCCTGTGGGGGAACCCCCCCCCCCCAGCTGAATCACTCGCATCCTCTGGCACCCGTCGCTCTCTCTGCTCTCAGACAGACACCTGGACCTGATTCGGGAGACACACAATGTCTCCGAAATGCCTGCTGCAGCGCTTCACACAGCGCTGCAGAGAAGATGGCGGAAGGGAGCGGAAACAGCAACGCAGAGAGCTCCCTTTGTGCCCAGGGAGCAGATATCACAGGCCCGTCTGGGCATCAGTGTCCTGCCACGGGTGACGGGTTGGCACACTTCAGTATGAGCTGCTGCACATCCTCTGCCCACTTCCCTCAGATACCCCATCGAAATTACATTTCAGTCAAAAGGGAATAAAAAGATCAGGCTCAATATTAAGTTTTAGACTCTCTAATGAGGTGGGTAGGCTCTGACCTTTGCAGTCCCCATAATTCACAGTTTTTAAAGAGTGGACATGGGGTTGATCTGGCGCTAAACCAGAAGGCTGTTAGCCCTGATGGATATTTGGAGATTATGGCGAGTTTGGATGCAGCATCCGACCGATCGAGTTCTACCCCCCGGAGCCTGAACAAAGCGCTTTCAAAGCACAAAGCTTCACTATGACAATGGAGGCATTTGATGGCATATTAGCTGAAAAAAACATAAAGAAAAACATCAAGTAAAAACTGGCAGTGTAGGGCTTTTAAATTCAATCAGTTTGAAAAAGTGTGAAGTTTATTTTTTTGCATATTTTTCCTTTGCCTCTGTGAGTCATTCTGTAAGGTGTACCATACTACATCATGATATCCCCAAAAATGGTCCACGTCCAAACATTTACCTGTCTTCAACAACCGTTTTGCATAACAAGCACTGAATTGCTTTGAAGACATTGGGAGGAACAGACCCCACAAGCTAAAGGACACAGGAAGTAGAAAGGTAGGAAGTGAAGCATTTTCCTGAGTGCCTTTGCAGTGTATTGCTATACTATTACAATTGGAATTCTGGAGGTACAAATATTATGCAGATAATGCCTCAGAATACAGATATATTATAAAGGAACTTGACAAAGCACCACATTCTGAGTTGAATTTATAATAAAAACAGCATTTTATAAATGCTGAGAGACTCCTGCTGGGTACGAGGTATGAACACAGATTATCCCTCAGTCACATTCACACGCCAACGTAAACGTAAACTTTTCCTCCGATTAAATAAACCCAGCATGGCAATAAAAGTTAACGAGAAAGACGACAGGTGGTGAAGTTTGGACGTAAATGTAAATAAGGTCATGGGGACACCCCCCACCCCAGTCTCAGCAGTGAATTTCCGAAAAGCAGGATGGCATTAATATTCATAAAGTGCTACCTGATTGGCCGGTGATGAACTTTGCGCTACAGCACTTTTGGGACACTCAGCACTGCTGTAGCATAGCTTATGCTGCAACGCTTTTGAGAAACTGCCCTCCTTTGTAGTGCAAAACAGTCATTGTTTTTGCTAGCTATGGTGGCAATGTTCAAGAATCTGAGGTAGCTAACTAGCCAGCTATGTAAAAAAGAATGCTAGCCTAGATGAGAGCAGTTGATCAGGTAACTCTTTCTTTGTCGAAATTAATAAGCCTCCATCAGAGCCACACCAGCCCGTCGCCGGTCAATCAGGTAGAGCTTCCTCCATGAATATTAATGAGCCGTCCCCGACCATCCTACTTTTCAGAAATTTGCCTCCCGGAAGTCTGTTCTGCCTGGCGCTATGGAGTCCTCCAACCCCTGTTCCATTTTTGGGGAAGCTGCCAGAGGTCCTCGGGTGCAGCCCACCATCTCCATGCTTGCCCTGCTCGAATCCCACATCATCGCTAATCGCTACGCAGTGCCATGCTCTGCCCAATAACACTGACACGACTGACATTTGCCGTCCAGTGTTCCCTACGTGCAGAATACAGAGTAATAAATCCGTCATGCTGCGGTGCATCTGATTGGCTCGGTCCTGGGTATCTCCATGGAGACCTGATCATGTGCCCTCATGTGCTCCAGGGGCTATCCCAGACTGCCAGTCATCCTCGGATACCCGGGAGACAGAACGCTGGGGCCGCTGACCCCCTGTGAGGGGCCAAAGAGACACTCGTCATGAACACATGGTGGAGGTGTAAAGCTGTGCTGTGTTTTTAGCTCCAGGATTACGGGTGTCGAAGTGGACAGGGTCACCGGGACGTTCAGAGGTCGAGCAGATGACTTTCCAGGTTTCCGTCAGCGGACATGAATCATCATCACGGAACCATCTTCCGTGGGAAGTCCCTAAATCTATTTATTGCACATTTTTGCTCATTCAGTTCCACTGCCCATTTGCATAACTGTATTTATAAATTGCATTTTAACTGTATTTTTCTGTCTCATGTCTTATGTCAATGTCTCATTATATCTTGTTAACATGTTTCTTTTTTATTCTTTCTTGCACAACAATGAAGGAGGTGAACATTTTATCTTATCTGCATCATGTAGCTCTTGAAGCCAATAAAGAGACCTTGGTGTATTTGGTAGAATTACCTATTAACCCCAGCAGTAAAGAAGACGTGTCCGGCCTTCAACTTAAGTGCTAAGTCAACGGTGTGGTACGACACCTCATATTTTAGATTCGAAGCATAGGAAGTTATGGGGAAGTTATTATTGTGTTATGCTGAATAATTGTCCTGAGTTCTGCACATCACCAGCTCCTAGCGGCTTAAGCATCCTTCACACTAATTCCATTAATTCGTCCGAGTTCTGCCCAAAGTACCCAGAAGGCCGCTGGCACTGCACAAGGGCACTTTCCCGATCTGGGGGGCATTTTCGCAACATTACCACACCTGACCTTGTTTTTGCGAGATTGCTGGATGCAGGAATAATTAGCTCCCCAGCTTGCTTTTACATATTTATATGCATTTAAAATTATGCCTGATTCACACCGACTTTTCGATATTATGAATTAAATTTTGTCTGCAGTTGAAGGAAATGCTTTTAGCGAAAGTGGCTCCCATAATTTATTTTTAGCTCCTGAACATTATGTTACAAATTCAGGCCTGCCATGCCACGTAACCCGGCAGACTATCCCATTTTTAATACATTAAATGCATCAGATGCATAATGCATGCCGATCCTCTTCTGTCACCATTTCTGCGCTGCAGAAAAGTGCTCTGATGAAGAGTTCAGACGATGGCTGCCTCGTCCTCGCAGCAGGGACCAGCGACTCTACACAGGGGCCAGGTGTCACCAGCCATATGGTGGTGTGTGAGCATGAGCCCGCGGGTTTTGTACCTCTGACTGAACACGGGCCCAGGCACATTTTTGCTGAAGCTGTGATCCACAGAACAGTGTGTAGCTGAGCCATCCAGGTTAGTAGTAAACTACATCTCCCAGCATGCACCTGTTAGGCAACAGGTCACCACCAGGAGAGACTTGCTGACCGGCTCAGGTGTTTCACAAACCTTTCACAAAACAGTCACCTCAAGGCAATTGACAAAAATCTTTAGCCATACATTATTACATCACTTATAAGTATCATGCCTTAAACAGGGAAAAGTAAAGAGGAGAAAAAAAAGAATGCCAGAAGTTTGCTAAGCTTGTAGCCATGCACGGATGTAGTTTGAGTTTGCAGAGATCGGAGGGGCTAGTTTTATAAGGGGACTGTGCTTTAATCCTGTCAGGGAAATCCGCATGAGGCACGGACTAAGCTGGCCGATCTGCCACGCCTGTGAGTGAACACAAGCGAGTTTCTAAGCAGGAAAGGCGAGCTCCATTGCCAGACCACTGTCTCCTCCATATATGCGACCTACAGGCTAAATCAGGGCTCGTTTCATCTGCGTAGAAAGAGCAGGAAGTGGGCCCGTCCGGCCCCTCCGTCCTCTCGCCACTCAGGCCCCCACACACAAAAAACCAAATCCAGTTAGTGTTTAAGCGAAGAGAGAAAGAGAGGAGCTCTCAGGTAGCAGGAGATGGGCAGCTGTTGGTCACTGTAGCAGGTACCATCATCTGCTAAACAGTTAGAAGGAAGGGGATTTAAAAACGAAGATATGACGTTGTGTATATGAGATGTACCAATAGTAAAATTACATCCCTGTGTCTATGTGTTTGATTTAATTATATATATTTTTTCTAATTGTGGTAGACATCACCCCTGGGTCCCACGCAAGCTGGCTGCGATTCTGAGGAAGGTCTCGTAAAAGCCTGCTTCAGCACGGTGCCAGAGTGGCTGATGGGTAATGTCACAGATGGGCATATTGTAAGGAGCCTAAGCCTGGTCTCAGCTAAGCAGACGGATGGTATGAACTAGCAAAATGAAGCAGCACTGGCTGGAGGTCAGACTAAAACAGGATCTAGGCAGACAGCAAACTGTGGATCTACATGTAGGAAACTGCTGAGTCTGGAGCAAGAGTCTCCCTGAGGCACGTCAGGGCGGGGGTGCGGGAGGGCGAGATGGGCCGCTTTGCTGTAATTATTCACGGTGGGACCCTTCACAGGTGATAGACAGTTCCCAACTGACATAAGTAACCCCCCCCCCCCACAAACCCTTACATAAGTTACACTTTATTTATATATTCCTAAGTTGGATTTATCTCTCACACCATTCCAGATACATTACAGCCAAAAAGACATGAGCTAAAATATACTAGTAATACTTAAAGAACACATTTATATAATAGAAAAAATGTAAGTATACTAACAGGCACATTTTTGCCTTAGCGCTTCCAAAAATACCACATGTACTTAAATTGGGTTCACATAAATTGAGGACTACCTGAACATCCAGATGAATTTATCTGGAGGGGTCTTTGGCAGAGCAAATATAGCAGCGAGGAATGGACGTAGACCATGGACACAAACGGCTAGCATGTTAGCTCGCCGATGCTAAGTCACACAGACAGATAGGAGGAGAGTAGAAATCTGCAGAAGCAGACTATTACTAACCCCGTAATGCAATCTACAGCATCAATACATAGTCAAAAAGTGATAAAGAAAAATTATAGTACAACATTAAATTGATTTGATTGTTTATCTGAAAGGAGGAAGCAGAGAGCAGCCAAGAATTTAAATCCCTGTTTATACATTAGCAGACTCACTGAATGTGATCACCTGATTTTATTATTATTATTATTATTATTATTGTTATCGTTATTATTATTGCCCATTTAAGGTTTTGTTTTCATAACTAAAGGACATTTTTATACGTATTCACCACATATTGCACCCAAACATTAACATAACCTTACGTATTGGAGAACCTTGAATAAAGCAGAATAAGTAAACACATCACAGCGCACTGTGTTGCCAGGAAGCTGTGAAACTTCCGATCGTGGGCGGTAACAGAGGTTCTGTGCCGGGATACGGCTGGGATATGCCTGTGGATATTTATAGTGCCGCACATACGCTGAGGACGCAGTAGCACGTTGCCATCGGTAACAGCGGTAAGCTTGTTCTTATTTTGCATTTGCCAAGTCTGAGCACCTGTTCAGTGCATTCTGAAGGCTCAACCTTACATCTCTGTGTCCCACCACCGGGGGGGGGCATGTGATGTGGGGTTCCCTCCCCTCACCGCTGGTCCTTTGGCTGCTCCTAACCAATCCAGAGAGAGATTCCTGGATAACGCTGTCAGCCATTTTCCGATCCCATACAGCCACAGTACGCCTCCTTCACCGTGACAGTATGCCTCCTTCACAGGGACAGTATGCCTCATTCACAGTGGGCCTCTGATGATCTTAATTACCTCAGTGTCCGTCTACCCCCGCCCCACCCATTATGGGGGTAGGGCAAAAGATGTTAGTGAGTGATCGACCACCACTCAACCTGCTGTCCACTGTGTCATGTGTCTTATCAAATTGTGCGAATCCAGGTATGAGACTGCAAGGGTGGGGGGGTGGGGGGGGGCACTATCCTTATCCCATGTCATCTTCAGACAGGTTTGGGAAGGCTGTCACCTCAGGATAGATCTTGGGGTGACCTCATCTCTAGATGGATCTGGGGGGGCATCGTCTCTGAAGGATTCGAGAGAAACATCATCCCTGGACAAATCCGGGGCATTTCAGCTAGCAGATGCCCAACAAGATATTTTTGCCAATCTCCCAGGCAACGGTGAATCTAACTGTGATGGTACTCCAGGTAACAGCACGCCAGTGTCCAGAGGAGTCTGCTGGGCTGATAGATTGCATACTGAGGCGAAGGTGGGCAATGTATGATTCATCAAAGACCAATAATTAACTATTAATACAATAAAAAATGGTTTGTGTATGTGCTATTGATTTTGTGTGCAAGATCTTTATGAGACCTTTAATCTGGATTGTTACGGTCATATCTCCCCTCCGGAAGCTGTCGGTTTTACTAGGGCTGAGATCCCAGCAAAGGTGTCAGCTTCTCACTTTCCACTTCACCGCCTCTGTCTTGTTCTCCACTCAAGTCTTTTGTTTTTATGTCACGATCGAATCTCGAGAGGCCAAGGTCTACCTCTCCCATGCAGCAGCTGTCCATATGGTGATGGGCCTTCTCTGATGTCCTCACCTTCTGGATGCCAGAGAGTGTTTTTAATGTCCTCACCTTCTGGATGCCAGTGTGGCTTCAGAACAAAATGTTCACACATACCTGCTCTGTGTCCCTTCCCGATGGCCTGCAGCCGTACCAGCAACGGCAAGGTTCAATTGTTGTGATCAGATTCCATTTCCATAAATATCGGTGCAGGATTTTGGCTTGGGGGAGGGAACAGATTTGCATTAGTTACAGTCAGTATGTCGGGCTGAGGGTCGGTATACAAAGGATCTAGTAAATCAACAAACAAACAAATGAAAATCCCTGAGATTCCCTTTGTGGCAAAATGAGCGACAGACAAAACTTTGGCCAGCAGATTAGTGGAACATCTTCTGTAGCAAGTCATTTTACCTCAATGGATCAATAATATATATGTTTGAATGGACAATGTTACCTGTGTGTTTTTGGACAAATTATATTCAAATTCTCATTAGTGGATCCCAGTAAAAACTGTAGCTGTAGGCTGAGCCAACGTGAGCCATCTCCTGACTGTAGATTTTCGCACAATATTTTTCATTACATGAGGTGATTAGAAGTTGAAGCCCTTTTTTTTCTTTTTTTTTATAAGCACCGGCTGTGGGAAACACTTGTCAGATTCCTCCAGAGCACATCTTATATATTATAGAGTCTCAAATACAGTGAAAAGTGCTTATCTTGAGGGACAGAATGCTGAATTTCTGAAATAAGTGAGCAGATCATAACCTTACCTCAGAATTCTGCAAGTCTCAACACTGAGAATCCCCCGTGGGAATTCATGCGGAAGCTGCCTTATTTTCAACATTTCAGATGAAATATTCCTTTTTCTACAGGACGGGAGACCACAGGGCCTCAGCTTGAGCCTTTCATTATCAGCTTCTTTTTTTTTTTTTGTCTTACAGAGATGCGCACGGTATGAAAGATGAGCGTTCAGAGTCGCTCTCTAGAACCTTCCAAGCCCCTCCTCTGGCTGAGATTGGCT
Source organism: Brevimyrus niger (assembly GCA_015164015.2). Taxonomy (NCBI): domain Eukaryota; kingdom Metazoa; phylum Chordata; class Actinopteri; order Osteoglossiformes; family Mormyridae; genus Brevimyrus; species Brevimyrus niger. Next base: position 21,165,791 of record JAABNY020000002.1, on the reverse strand, counting down.
TTCAAGATGCAAAATGTGATGAACGTGAATGCTTCTTTGAAGCCATGTCACACTCGGGGGCCGCATGACGAGCTGCTGATTCAGGACAGAGAGAGAGTTTCAGGATTGGGGGGGGGGGACTCATACCTGCCATTCCCTGACCAGTTGGCCTCCCCAGACTCCTCCTGGAACCCAAACCACACAAGCAGTGACTTGAATGTGGCAGGGTGTGTTTTTCTGACCCCGATTCCAAAGGCATCCATTGTTGAACCTTAGAGCGAAATGCGAAAAACTTCAGTTGCTTTGCTGCACATTCTACTGAGTATATAGTTAAGTGTAAAATAATGACTCAGTACTTTAGTGCTGATTTGATACTCGAGGGATGCAGCAAAGACATTCCCTTAGCTCTCTCCACATTTGGGATGGGTGTGGGGTCATGGCACGTGGAGTGAAAGGGGGCACATGTCGTCATTAGGCTCAACTGATTTAGGAGACCTGCGCTCGCTGATGGGGCAATTCATCACCAGGAGTACAATAAAGTATGGCATTTGTTGCTATGGAAACATCCAGTTTCCAGTGCATGCCCCCCCCCCCCGAATCCTGCTATTAATGATCAAATCAATTGGTTAAGCTCATACTCACCATCGCTGAAGAGCATCCTAGAACACAGCTTGTTATGACCTGAGGGTTAATTACATCAGGAATGAGACCTGTCCAGAAAAATAATCACTCATCTGTTTTTCATGTCATGGCTCCATGTTTGACGGCTTGGCTATCAGTGGTGGCATCTGTCACCTTTTGGAACTCTGCCAATCATTCATTCTATCAATCAATCAGTCAGGCACACAGTTTTATTTGTCACCTACACAGTTAAGCTCAGTAAAATGTGCAGTAAAATGCACTATTGCCAAGCTTCAGGCTGTTAACATGGGACCTACACTAAAAGTTTTTGCAAACCACGGTTTTTTACCACTTTGCAATTTATTTCATAAACTGCAGAATTTTTTATTCTTCTTGAGTGAGTTGAGTGAACTTTAAAATAAAAATATACAACAAGTTTCCTTCATAATGTGGAAAGAGAATGTAACAGTGGAAGTCTGACATCCAATGGACTGGTTGTGTGGTGATGGCGTAGTCAAATTCTAGGCTGTCCTTTAAATCCATCCATCCATCCATTATCTTCCACTTTTGCGGGGTTCGGGTCGCGGGGGCAGCAGCCTCTGGAGAGATACCCAGACCTCCCTCTCCCCAGCCACCTCTACCAGCTCCTCGGGGGGGACGCCAAGGTGTTCCCAGGCCAGCCGAGAGATATAATCCCTCCAGCGAGTCCTGGGTCTGCCCCGGGGCCCCTGTAGGACATGCACAGAAAACCTCTCCAGGTAGTCGCCCAGGAGGCATCCACACCAGATGTCCAAACCACCTCAACTGGCTCCCTTCGACGTGCAACGGTTCTACTCTGAGGCTCTCCCGAATATCTGAACTTCTCACCCTATCCCTAAGGGAGAGCCCAGACACCCTGTGGAGAAACCTCATTTCGGCCGCCTGTAATCGCGATCTCATTCTCTCCGTCATTACCCATAGCTCATGACCATAGGTGAGAGTAGGAACGAAGATGGACCAATAGATTGAGAGCTTTGCTTTTTGGCTCAGTTCTTTCTTAGCCACGACGCATCGGTTAAGCGCCTGCAAAACCGCAGACGCCGCTCCGATTCGTCTGTCCAGCTCCCGATCTCACCTACCCTCACTCGTGAACAAGACCCCGAGATACTTAAACTCCTCCACTTGAGGCAGTACATCTTCCCTGACCTGAA
>JAABNY020000002.1:21139488-21149492 GCA_015164015.2 Brevimyrus niger | reverse complement strand
GACACAACACTGCTCGTAGGTCTTTGCACCACGCGCCCATCCACCCCACCGTCCTCGGCCACCCCCCCCCCCCCCCAACTCCCCCAGGGCATGGCCAGCTGCAATAGACAGGATCAGTGATTTTCCTCAATGTGACATCCTGGACCACCTGCTGGACTCTCAAAAGAAGACAGTCTGCATGAGCTGGGCAGCACAACCTTCTTGAGAACAATGTGCGATGGTATATAGTCCCCATTTTCTCAATTCCCAAGCGATTGGGCCTCATCTTCAGGCAAAACGTGTGACGTTTCAATTAGAGGACACCCCCACATCAATGTGATCTCCCAGAACTTTGCACAATGAATCCACCTACTTATCCCCCCCCTGGGATCCAACGGAACGAACCAGCACTGCAAATTCACACTCATCTTCTCACTCTTAGATATCTCAGGGCCTTACTGAGCATTTTTTATGAATTTCAGAGCAGTGTATTTACATACAGTATTCGCATACTGGTATCCCTTTGGAGAGCTGTTTTGTCACACTGTTTACTCAAGTACATGTTCAGGAGAAGATATATGAAGGACAGGAAGAGGAAGACTATGAACTGTACAAAAATAACTAAAAAAAACAGACCAAGAAAGAGAGGAATAGGAAGACTGAGTCATATAGTACTAACTATAAAAGACAAAAAGAGCAAGATTCTGAACTGTACTATACTAACCGAGAAAGACTGGAAGACAAAGTCTCCGAACCATGCATTACTAAGAAAGGCAAGAATAGAGAGATGCTGAACCATTCAGTGAGGTACTAACTAAGCAAGACAGGAAAAGGAAGACTGTAAACTGTACCATACTAAAAAAGAAAGGCAGAAAGAGGACAGAACTAACCAAGAAAAACAGGAAAAGGAAGACTTTTAAACAGGAAACTGACAGAATTTGGGGTTGTTGGCTGGAGGGATGGTTTCGTAAGGTTGGATGTGAGTGGTTGGTGGATGTGGAATGACAGAAACAGTGAAATTCCAGAAGCATGGGTAGGATTTATTCTGGGTCAAGGTCCAGTTAGCAGAGAGAGGAAACATGCTCTACAACTTAGTAAGCGTACGTACAGGAACAACAGGCAGGGCACGGACAGCCAGAAACCCAAAACATAAACAAAACAATGATCAGTTTTGATTATTTTAAAGTGTGTGGTTTTTCCGCACCACAAACACAAAAGCCCATATGCAGATTCATCAGTTGACCGATTCAAGATTCCTGTCATAACTCATGGTCACCCTGCCAGTTGATGGCATGCATTCACAGCTGTGGTGATAATTCCACACCCTCTTCAAATGACACCTGGGTTTTTATCTATTTTTTTCAACCAGCTAAAAAAAAGCCTCGCCTCAGCACCAAGAACTGTCAAAAAAGTATGTTTTGTGAACATTCATTTTCTACTATGGGATGTTCTTCCATGGAAATGAAGTTTCTTCCTGGAGCGTTTTGTAAATATGAATTGCAGATTCCACACATCGGTGCAGTTGTGTGTCTCTAATATTTACCAAAACTTCACATCTCTGGTCCTGTCCTGCCTGGGAGACTCCAGGAAGACTCCTGACTCTGGGAGCTCAGATGCATCAGTGATTTAAGCACAAAGCAGTCCTGAGGTAATAATTGCAATTGTGTTATTGAAACAAACCAGGTCCACAGAAACTTTGATAAATTAATTATCAAATTCTATTTATCTAGTATAAGATTCTGCAACACCATTCATTATGTAATTGTTTGGCATTACAATTACAATTCAATATAATACCTCAATTGATTATACTTATAGAATGTCTTAGAAGTTCCTAGATGACAACCACTTGTGACATTAAACGTCATGCAGTAAAGCCCCTTTCCGGCTTAGGGTGACACATCATCCGACACAGTAAGTTTACAGAAACGTCACAGCAGAACCCGGCGCGGTTTGTGAAAAGAACATCTCCCTCCCGGTCCCAATTAGTGCGCATCCCCAAGACTCACAGTGGGACTGGAATCATGTGACCTGGGATGGCAAGTAAAATGGAGGAATGGGGGGGAAAGGGTGGTGGAGACTGGTTTAACAAAAGCAAAGAATGTGAGACACGAGGAGAGAAGGAGAAGCAAATGTAAAAAAGTGAGAGAGGTCAGGGATGGCTGTTCCCATGGAACTAAGCACCACCCCTATACATGTACCATGGGGGGTGATACACCCCCATCCTTAACATTTATAGATTTAATGAGTCTTTTTTGTCTGTTTCAGGCTGCAATAGAAGTGTTATGGAATTTCAAGAGCCACTGCACTGCACATCCATGCAAATTGAGGGTGAGGGTGAGAGTGAATGGGTTTCCATCCAAGCACATCTTAATGATGCTAGGAGATTAGAATGACCTTTCACCCCCATACGCTTCACAAAGTCAGGAACCCCCCCGAAGAAGTCGGCACATTGCCGGAACCTCATCGGCGATTAATCCACCGGTCGCGTCAGGAGAAATCAGGAAGATGGCTCACTCTGCGGCATGCTGGATGAGCCACCAAGGGGGACCTTCCACAAGATGCTGCCATAATCCATTAATCCAGCTATAATGTAGGCAATAAACATCCAGGCCCAGCAAATGAACAAACCAGCAAATGAGAAAGCAAGACCCAGATTCCATCTAACGAGGTCAGCTTGGCGAGGCTCCCCTCCATCCCCCGCCTCGCTCGTTCTTAATGGCTTCCCCACAGACAACATAAATAAATAATTGCTATAGCCACAAACATCTAGCTGTAGTCAAGATCATGTGTGAAACGCCTTCGGCTTAACGAGCGACATCCATTTTCATTCCCCACTTGCTGTTAAATTGCACTCCGTTGCGTGATTACGTGACCGTAGCCCCATGGGACGACGCACCATATTCAAGATCAGTCAAGAGGCTAAATTAATACCTGAGCTCCACCTGCTCAGACCTCCTTCAGCCGCAATACGAAATGAACTTTCCAGGTTCCGGTAACGGTAACTTCCGGTAACAAAAGAATCAAGATTCCTATTGTACCACAGACAGACTCATTGCATGCAATCGTCGTCAGTGTTTTTTGTCCAAAGAAAGACCTCACTAGTGAATTGTTGCCAGGCATAATCTAACTCGGTCAAGCGTTAAGTGAAGCCTGAGTGTAGAGCTTTGACACGGCGGAATAAGCCCTCATCTACAAAGCTCCAGCCTCTGTTCCTGGGCCTCTGCAGACAAGGCCTGGTGCTTTGGTGAAATACCAGCAGGTGAGCTGAAGAAGGCAGGCGTGAAAATGTACGGCTTTGATGAATAACCTGCTATTTTCCCGTCTCTTCCTCCCTTTTCCATCATGCCGTCGATCGATGGCGCCACAGTCTGCCCACTCGCCAGCGGGACGGAAGAACCGTCACATCTGAAATTAAGCAGAAAGAAACTACAAACATTTTCGATTCTGTGTTTTTATTGCTTTGGTACGACATCCAGGATGCATCCAGGCCGCGGGACAGCAAGAAGCAGGAGAGAAAATGCTGGAAAATGGAAAGTAAAAACTGAAACCTTTAGCAGATGGATTGAACTCTTCCCTCTGCACTTTATCCCTTTGATTTCTGTTAATAAAATAGCCGCCTGTCTCTTTCTAAAGAGAGAATGCATGATCAATGCCTCTGAGTCTTACATCTCCCTCAGATTCAATTATCCTGCTTAGTTAACTTTGTTTTTTAATCTTAGAAGATGCTGACACATTTTCCCCTCTTTTTTCCCTCGCCTGCAGCGCCTTTGTAAATGCGATTAAAAAGATGTTCGGCTCCATGCGGATCCTGGATGGCGTGCCGTGTTCCTCACCCGGTTGCCGGCTTGTGCGTGCGACGGCATAGCTATTCGGGATGAGGCGGGATCACTGAACACCCAGCTAGCAGCCGCTAACCGCCCTCTTCCTGGCCGCAGTACAGCGGAGTGTAATTAGATGTGAATTATCCGGGCGGAGGGTAAATATTTTGTATTTATCTTTCAAGAAGGCAGTGTGTGGGAGAAATTAGCCGTGTTGAATCCGTGTCATTCTGCAGCATTCCCAGGAATATGGACACAAGAAGCCAGCTTCCAAAACATCGCATGAGATGCCGCATATAGGTTGTGTTTGCAGCCGCCTGCACACTGGAGTGAATGAAACCTTCACCGTAATTCCGGATTAATGGCTCTCTGACGGACCAGGTTTCATTTGGAGCTGATTAGCGAGTTAATGATGAGTGATTAAGAGATGGGTATAGAGCTTTGTCATAGCGGTGGGACACTCTCTGTACCCCCACATTGTATGAGGGGTGGCTGGCCAGCACATTCCACATGTCAAAATTCTAGATGCCTCCTGTGTGTGTGTGTGTGTGTGTGTGTGTGTGTGTGTGTGTGTGTGTGTGTGTGTGAGTGGGGGGGGGCGGTCAGAGCCAGGAGCCAGAGTTCCTGGTTGTGTATTTTGCAGTGTTAGTCATTAGCTCTGAATCTGTTTCTGAAATACTAGGTTATTCACAAGTTGTATGATGGGCCCATGTATATTTTTCATTTATTTGGTAAAAACATATCCCTGCCCGTGAGCTACAACATTAATAAAGTCGATTTTTAACTAATTGGTCATTACACCAAAGAGCTCAAGCTGAATGGCATGTCTGCTTGTATGTTTAAGAAAAGAGCTGCTTAGTCAGAGGGAAACAGCTGTTATTTAACTGTCTTTGGACTCGATGTACCAGACCTTTTTCGTCAAGCAGTTTTAATTTTAGAATATTTTTGGTTAAGATCTAAAATGAGCTGTGTGCCTTTGACTCTGTCTGAACTGCATTCCCACTCATTAAAAGTGAGCTGGTTTTGTTAAACATATGTATTTTTTTCTAATACAGTGCATGTTTATCAGCAAAGACCCACTCTGTGATTAGTCTTTGTTTTAAGAAAATGCCCTTAAGCTCTCACAATTTTCTAGAGTAATATTTAAAAAGCACGTCCTTACCAGCATATCGGAAATGTGGTTGAACCCGGCTCTTTGGTCACAGAGCTTCCTGGAACATCCGTTGGCCCAGTTTCCGGGGTCGACAGAGCCACGGTCCGAGATTGCCGTGGCAACACTACGCTGCTAACCATCAGCGGAATGGAGGTGTATGGATGGGGGTTAGGAAGTGGGGTGGGGGGAGGGATTCTTAGTGTGTCATAAAACAAGCCATGTTTTCTCTCTACCGCCCTAATGGGCCTTCAGTGGCACTGCGGCATCAGCTCTCTCTCTGGGGGCATCTCCTTTGAGATCTATAATCAGTGGTCTTCATGGGCAGCTTACTGAAGCTTCTCCATCCGCAGGAGTGAACTCTCACATCCAGGTGTCATTTCCTGTTTCCACCGGCTAATCTGACTTCTGAAGACAATAATCCTGCGAGGAAACAAGAGACCCGATTGTGGCCACCGCTAAGCGCTAACCCTCACTTCTGCAGTCGTATCCCCGATAGATCCGCCCTTCACGAGTGCAAGTGAAGTTTCGACAAAAGAGCCCAGGCATTAGAAAGCGAAGAGTGCTCAGACTACGCAGCATTTGAGAGACACCAAAGTCTACTGATGTTTTGCCAAGCGTCAAACGATGGCAATGACCCATACATGGGTTACATATTTTATTTATTTATTCAGCAGAGGCTTTTGCCCAAAGTGACTTAGAAGTGAGGCAGATAATACTTCACAAGCATTCAGCTGTCAAGAAGCCGGCTTGGATGTCAATAGAAGTGGTAGAGTTTCCAGTGAAAGCGTGAAGCAAAACACAGTGGAGATTGTGGTTATGACGTGAATCGTTTATGCGAAGCCCCCCCCTTCAAGCAAGGAGGATGTGGCTGCCTCAGTATGGGGGGGGGTCCATTTCTCCCTGTCAGTGTGGGAGTCAATAGCAATCTTGATAGTTCCATTTGCTAGTGATTGAGTATTTTAACATACTGCCTGCCCTGCTTTGACGATTAGCGCGCTAACTTTCGCCTTACCCCATTCACCCAATTCCATGGATGGACAATGAGTAACATCCACCCAGAAATGCATAGGTGAGTGATTGACAGCTGAGGATTTCAATAAGAAAATATTCAACGAAGCTGTAACCCCATTTTTGTAAATGTAAGTAAAGCAAATTCTTTCAGAGAATATTTTTGATAACATTTCTGCGATTGTATTTTAGTGTTATTGATTTAATTTATAGATGCCGTTGTTGCTTGACTCTAATATTAAATCCTTGTAACTTTTTTTTTGTAATTTCACCCCAAGGTTGAGCAAGACTGGCCCGCACACCAGCTGGCACTGTGAAAGAGATAGCATGAAAAAATAAATAAGAACAGAAATTAGTCTGCTTAAAGTGGCTGAGAGAAATAAAAGACTTAATGTCTGGTGCAGACTTCTGCACATAGCCCATGGTGTAACACTGCGTAAAAGCCCAGACCGCACACAGCATCATAATTACTCAAAGATCCCACAAGCAAGCGCAGTTAAACCACCTCAACAGGAAATGACAACAGCTGTTACCCACAGTGCCTTCAATGCGAAGGCTCAGGGAAGCAAACCTTTTGACTCTTGGAAAAAGGAATGTCAGCAGGTATAAACATTATAAACACAAATCTGTCCAATGGAGAGCACTATTAAAGAAGTACTGCCAGGAAGATGGCCCAGAACCGGCTGGGCTTGTGTATACTCTGTAAATTATTCGGTTTTTTATATATATACAGTAAAGGGTAAGACCCATAGAAACAGAATGTTTCAAAAATTCTACATGTTAACTATGTTCAAGAAGGAATGTGTTTAAGTCTTAGTCTTTCTGCTGAGAAATTCTGCTCTGTACTGTTTAATTAGAATGCTTTCCAACAATGCATCAGAACATCGATCTACTTGAATCAAAGCAATGACATCACAGCGGAGCTCTATGGCACCGGCCCCTCCCCCAGCCTGTCTGCCAGCCAGTCTTTGGGGGAGGCGATAAAAACATGTGGGTTTATAGTACCCACTCCAGGGCGGTAGGTGTGAAATCCTGTGTACCCCATCAGGCAGAAAGGGCATTCCAGGGCAGTATTTGCAGTATTTTTACATTTTCTTTAATAAGAACGTTCCACAGATGACAGCTAATTATGTGCAGTTGCCAGGCACCCCCAGCCCCCCTCAGCCCCTTACCCCGAGAAGTATCAGGAAGCTGGTGGCCGGCTGGGTCCTTCAGCATATGTGTGACGCCCAGAAGCTTCCCTTCTTCAGTTGGATGTCCTCCGAACGTTACTGTTTGCTGAAGTTGGAATGGAACACGCTGAGATCCTATACATGGAGACCATGCCCACGCGTCAATCCCATAAAATATAATTACCTCTGAAAACATATTCCTAGGGGGTGGGCAGTCAGACATTACTGATTCTGCCGGAGAAATCAATTATATAAACCTTTATCTTCCATCTGCAGGGCAGTTAAACAAACATCTCTCAGCTTCTGAGATTGGTGCCAGTAATCCAGCGGCAAGAAAAATTATTCATCGTTAAAAGTGGCACTTATTGGTACCACACGCGCCTTTGGGTACAATCGAAGTGCAATTAACACTCGGTCCAAATCCCCAGAATACCGCTGATTAATTATCCTATAATAAACAATTTGGTTTTTACATGAACATAAAATGGTACATTTAAAGCATGTCATCCACAAAATTCAGCCTCAACGACAGCATGCTTCTCTCTCTCCTACAGCAAATAAGGAATACATTAAGATGGTTAGCTTAATAACGCTGCACATTTTGAAAGAATATGAGATCAAAAGGTGTATGACTGGAATAGTGGTGTAATATATGGTAGGTAAGTGGTGCAATATTTAATCTGGAAAAGTTTCTGTATCATTTTACGTTGGCCTTGTGGTATTTCACTCTTTTATACTTTTTTTTATTCCTTTCATTGAACAGGTTTTTCCTGACTGCTGTGTTTTTTCTCCGGACTCTTTGAAAGCCCGCGTCCATGTTAATTACTGCTGGCATTCGAAATGGAAAAGCTGACCCCATTGACTGGCAGCGGTCAGAGAATGACTGCTGTTTGAGTTTTTTGCAAAAGAGAACAACATTTATGCAGTCTGCGAGAAGCAGGCCCCCCAGACACGAATGCGTAATCCATGCCATCTCTGACTAGTATATAAATCCTGGGTTTAACACAAACCCCCCCTAAGAGGGCCGCATCTCTGTGAGCTGGGAGGCCGTGGAGCGTGTCCTGATTAATATGGCATATTAAAGAGCAGAGCCCCACATCAGCTGCATCGCACCCCTCACATTAACAAAGGCTGTAGTTACACACAGAGCAAAGCCTCAAACACACTTCATCCATACTTAAAGGCTTCGTCTGTTCACAAGGTGTATTTGAGGCCTGTGAATGACTGGAGAGAAGATATCTTAAAAAAACAGACCTGTGAAATGAAAATGAATATTCGAATAATAGTCACAAGCGCAATCACATGTACAGCAGCGGTGTTGTTTTGTTGGTGAGCAGCACCATGAAAGCTCTGTTTACGCTGGAGGCAGCGTGTGAGTGAGCGCGTTGATGCCACCATGTCCAGCGGTGATGAGGGCTGACTCAGGGGGCGGAGCATGTCCAGATTACTCAATGAAATGCTGCGGACGTCTTTTATGCCACGCCCATTTCTCAAGAGCTTTTGACATGCTTTGGTAAGACGTACATGTAGGTTTTGTTAAGTAATGTTTGACATTTCTACAGTATATTAAGGGGGCTTCCTCTGGTGGGTTTGGACATTGTCTGTGATCTATCCCTGCTTCATTAACCTGCCCCCTGCTTCAGCCAACACCCCACCCTCACCCTGGGCTGTTCCTCTTTGCTAAGTGACACAGTGTACAGAAGGGCCGTAATGACACGAGGGATGAAACTGATGTTATGACACATGAGAAACGGTCCTCAGGACCACACTATATTCACCAACCATTTATCCTTATTTATCCAAACTGCTCAAGTTTGTCACCTAAGCCAGTCATTTATTTCACTTAGGGAAACATAACACTGTTCCTGCACCTGGCCAGTGGCGAGAGGAGAAACCAAAGCTAACATCACGTCTCAAACTTATGAGCAACCTGGAAGTGGGAGTAAGATTAACAAACACGCATGGCGCCTTGTAGCGGAGCCAAGGACGTCTCGCTCGCGTCTCGTTTCAGTGTGGAATCGGAACACTCAGCGGACGGCATCGTCTCCAGGGCATTTCGGAGTAACCGGTGCTGTGTTTTTAGGGTGGCCACCCAATCCATGTGGACACTGGGAGCTACTCCAGGTTTTGCAAACTACATTAAAGCCGAAAGTCTCCAGTGATCACCTAATTAGTTCCGTTCTTCTTGTGCTTTTATTGGTTTGTTTCCTTGATTGAAAGACTCATCCAGCTGTTTCACGTTAACATTAGTGACACATGCATGGTTATAGGCGACTGACCAATCAGCACACAGCAAGGACTCAGTGAAGTGAAATCCAGGTAGTTTATAAACCCTGTCCTGGCTCATAGTGCCCTCACCCACCCCAACAAGGATTAGGAGGTCACCTGATTTGCCAGTGTTTTCAAGTGTGTACTATGTGTAAGCACATCAGTTGTGTACCCATGTGAGTCGTGTACCCGTGTGGCTAATCATGCGGTGTTGTTATCAATGTTACATGGAAATGTATCCAGGTAACGGGGGTCAACGGAAAAAAAAAAAAAACTGCTCCAGTTAAATTCTAATTTTGGTTCACTTAGAAACCTTCAATTCGATTAAGAATAATGGGGAGCACTGTTAGCATAAAGGCATCAGAAAACAGCCTGTTTGTTGTGAAAATAATGTTCCTCCAGAGGCAAAAAGCACATTCAGGTGCATATAGATTAGGTCCAAGCTAACAGATGTGGATGCTGAATAAAATGGTTCAAGAATGAATCTGCCTCCATCCATCCATTTTCCAAACCGCTTATCCTACTAGGTCGCGGGGGGTCCGGAGCCTATCCTGGAAGCAATGGGCACGAGGCAGGGAACAACCCTGGACAGGGGGCCAGCCT
>JAABNY020000002.1:21125340-21136866 GCA_015164015.2 Brevimyrus niger | reverse complement strand
GTTTGGGTAAGGAAATCAAAGCTGCTTCGCTGGTCAGAAACGATTCCTCCAGCATCTCAAGGTTTGATGTTACGGAGCTGAAGAAGCTTGACATGATTTTGACAGCTTGTCATATTTTCATCGATCATATTAATATAATCTGTGTAAATGTTAATACCATTTTTTTCCCAAGATGCCTCCCTCAACCAAGAATAGCTCGTTAACCCATGACAACACAATAATATAGACGTGCCTCTTCCAGCTGATAATGTTACGTGATCCTCTGGAAGCGAATGACGACGTAGGGTACGGCGCCCAACCTCTTACCTCCGACAGTGAGCGCTGACAAACTATAAAGACACATTTGCAGAGTTTGGAGATGTTTGAGATTGAGTGGGAGCAGATTTTAAATGAAAGAGGGGACTCGTTGTTAAAAATGTGAGTCACAGGAGTGTGGGTGAAGTTTGCGTGGGGTTGGTACAAATTCCGATTACTGATTTGACCTAATTTGGCTCTTTCGGCATCCAGCTTTGCTAATGGATAAACATCGGCCTCATTTGCTTGGACATTCCTGACCTGTGAAAAGACCCTGTCGATTTATCATGTCGCTGTCACACCCAGGCAGCGTGAAAGGTAGGCCACAGCATACACCCAAGCGCAAACTGAAATGAAACGCCATCATTACTGGCTGCGAGTCGCAGTCTTGCGTATTTATGACATTTTGTTCTCTGAACCTCCAGAAGGCCTCACAGCATGTCACGTCCTTCAAGCTCGGTCCATGGCAGCCAACCATCAAAGTACATGTGTTGGGGAGCAGGAACAAGCTGCAGGTGCAAACTCACAGAGGACCTGAAAATGACCCTTTTTTTTGGAAAAGGGGAGTGATTTCTTCAGCCTGTCCCATAAAAGTGTCAACCAAAGGTCTCCTCTCACATGTTAATGCCAGTTTCCCCTTCCTGTAGTAATCCTGTGATACTCTGTGAAGTTAAACACAGTCCTTAAGGGTTTCCATTCTGCCTTTGTAGTTCAGGTGCACTCAGAGGGGCTGCTTCCGTTGTCATGCATGCTCAGCAGCAGGCTGTATTTCCTCAAGGGATAGAGCAACCCCATCCTCTGAAGCTGACTCTGATGGTCCACCTACGGCAGGGGCTGCAAAGACAAGTCACGCTGCATAATAAGTCCTGACAAAGTCACGCAGCTTCCTACGATAACGTTTCATCTCGAAGAGACCCACACCGCTGCTCGGTCCTCAGTCACGAAATTAATTAGCTCGCTGTTCGCCAGTTACACGTATGCTAATGTCCACGCTTGCAATCACCAGTCACGTTCAAAGCGGGGACCTGAGGAGGTCTTACTGTGTGTTTCATTCAGGGGGCCTCATTGGATGCTAACGATCAGCTGCAGAGACGCGCTCTGCATGCCATGCGGAAAGAAAAGAAAAACGGTAATGCAGGAAAAAAAATGCAGAAACGCTAGAGAGATACCCATGATGGAAAAGCTGGCCTATGTGGTTTAGCTCAGCAGGATCCCCCCTTGCAGAAGATGCAACAGATCCTTCAGGACTCAAGGCTCCTTCCTGACAGTAATAAGAATCATAACCCTGGGGAACCCACGGGGTCATATGCGACCCTTACTTTTGTTTCTGCCTTCAACCCACTCATCAAAGTTAAGAATTGTTTTTTTTGCTTTACAGCCCATTGTACCATATACGACCCAGTAACAGTGACATTTAGTGATTACTGACTGAATTAACCAGACTTTTTCCCACAATAAATATGGCCCCCAACTAGTTTTGAGGTTGTTGCTGTACATGCTGCAAAGATTCTCCTGTCAAGCTGTGAATAGGTAAGTGGCAGAATTTTTGCCTCATGAGTTATAATGTTTAGATGTTATAGCACATGTCCAACTAGGTTTAGCATGTTTTTTAACTTTTCTGGCAACTGTGATGAACATGTTCCATGTGCTCAACATCAGCCTCAGACAAACACAGAGGAAATACAGGTGGTGCACCACAGGCAAACTTTCTGTGTGTAGTTCACCTTTTTGCAGGTCTGATCACTTGACCTGTTTGTTGATGGGTTGGCATGTTTGAAGCATGTGTTTTATTGCCAGCACATGGTGAATGATGAAAAGGAAAATTCAATAAATGCTGCAAAGATTTGTTTTTTTCTTCTTTTCTGTCCTTATTTCATAGGTGAAATTTAGAATTTGGAACCGCATGAACACCAGTGGGTCATATATATGGCACATTCATAACATGGACTGGGAAAGGGTTATTTTTACAAAACACCTCCAGTTCACTGGGTCTGTATGATCATTTCAACCAATGGACATATTTTTCCTATAATGATGGTCTGGGTGGTTTAAATAATAATAATAATAATAATAATAATAGATATTAAAATAAATATCACTCATTGTCCACTGCCACTTTAACCTCAACACCCTGTCATGCTTCTATGTTATTGGTTATTGTAAGTATTTTGCCTGTATACTGTATGTAGGTTATTGTCTACAGTTATGTTGTTTGCTATCTATTGTTCTTCATTGATATACGTTGTTTAAATCTGCAGGGAGATATTGAAGAAAGTATTTCATTTTCCTTGTATTTGTAGAAATGACAACAAAGTCTTGAAATCCTTTGAACAGAGTATCATAAAGGCGTTAGATATGACTGATAGTGTCTAATTCCCCCTTGTAGAAAATTTCATTGTGTGGCAAGGAACAGAAAAGCGATTATATAAAATAACTTGCTTTAAAAGTTTCAAACAGCTGTGTTTTGGTAAACTAAGTTTGTCGAAACCCAGAGGAGGCTGAGAAACTATAAAAGAGATTCATGTAATGATGTATCTATTCAGACATCTGGTGACAATGCAGGACTTAGTAAATTGATGATAAATGATCACAATCTTTAAGCAAATGAGCCATCCATCAACACTGACAGGTAAGACATTATCGGCTTATAAATATAAATTTGAGCTAATACAGATACAGAGCTCAGATTGAACCAACAATTGATACTTTCCTTTATGGGGAAAATAAAAAATGTGACTGTGGTTTTAGTTAGATGGAATTTCTGTCGTTTGCTATTTTATTTTCTGGGACAATTTAAAGAGAAAAATAGCTCAGTGTACATCTAGCAAATAAATTATTTTTAGTTTACCTAACAAGTTGTATCAGACTGAGTGCATCTGTGCCGAATTCAGCGTTCAACACAGACCAACGTACAGTTCTCATCTTAAGCTTTCAGGCATTAAAATGCTAGCTGCCTTCAGTAACACTGGCTTCAGCAGCCATGAATCATGCATTTTTAATGCAATCATTCCAAGATACTTTATACATAGTTAAAGAAAATATGATTGCAATAAATCAATGGGGAAAATGATGTCATGCTGTCAAAAGCAGTATTTGTGGATTACAGTATGCGTTCTGCGCAATGTCAGCCATGACCGTGGGATATCGACTCGCACAACGTGCTTGTGTGTTTGTGCCTGCGTGTGTGTGCATGCGTGCATTTGCCTCAGGACTGAGTGTTCATAACGCACACCGGTGTTTGAAGGTGGCAAGTCAGCGAGGTGGGCGGGGTCTTTCCCAGAATGCCGTGTGGCGGGGTCTTTCCCAGAATGCCGTGCCAGTATGTGTGACTCACGGTGGCCGTGTAAATACGTTTCCGGGAGTCTCCCAGAGGAGGCATCAGAGACAGGCAGGAATGGCCTCCACTCGACCTCAGAGGGCCTTCGACGCTCACCCGGCGCGGAGAGACGTATCTGGGGGGCCCAGGCTGACATCATCATGGGCACTCCGGTGTTGCCAGTTTAACTAACTGTTAACTGTCACAGACATATCACCCTAACCCTGCCCCGCTGAGCCACATAGCACCTCCAAAACAGGCAACCAGAGAAGCTCAGAATACTACTTCAAAGACCAGGGGACCATTTCTCCCAAATATCTCTGAAGCACGAAGTCCCTCTCACAGAGGGCTAGTGCCCCCCCCCTCCATAACCACATTTTAAATATCACTGCATCAAACTCTGTTTGGCACGTACTAACATCACTTCAAATTAAACTACTGTAGTTGCAGGTGCTGTTTCTGAATACGGCTCTAGCATCCAAAATGTGATAAATCTGGATGCCATAAAGTCTAATTTCAACAGCTGACTGGCACCTGAATGGTTCTGTGCCCACAGAGGACAGCGGGCACTTTCTGCACAAATACAGAGGGGTGAGAAGCTTTGAAATGCCCTTACACCACTGCTCAGGCTGCTTTGTTTTCCGCCTTTATTTCCTGCTCTGTAATTAAGATAAGGCCTGCATGGGCGCATTTGTCTGAATGCTGTGACTTGCCGCTCATGGCCAGCCTGTGATAATAAGATGCCCTCTCAGCAGGGGAGACATTCGCCGACTCAGATCTCAGTCAGTTTTGGTGAGGCAGCCCCAGCTTAACATCTGTTACGCCGCACGATTTTTACAAAAACTGCAATATTTATTGTGCACTATCGTTAGCATTAATATTTAATTTTGTCAAAGGCCTTGATGGCACAGATCTTTAAATCTCAGTCTGTAAAATTTTGTATTAAGTGCAGTTCAATTATTGAAAGAAACTTACTTGCCGTGGGTGGGGAGCCGCAATGACCACCAGGGCCTCTGGTTGGAGTAATAACCACCTTGGTAAAATGATTATAGGAACAGAACAGGGGGACTGTTCTCATCCCCAGCCTTAAGCTGATGTATTGGATTTGTATGTTTGCATTTCTATATTTCAAAGTAAATCCAGTAATAACGATCCCCTTGATTTTGGAATTAGCCAGATAATTATTCCAATTTTACTGGAACTCTATTTGAATTCAAAAGTAGTCTCTGCCTTATAGAGGTAAGCAGACACCTGAGATCTGAATCGAATCGTGTTTGACTCGGAAACTGTGTCCCTGAAATTTGACATTATAAATAATCTCAGCCAAACCAAGTGTACAAAACTGTCAAATTAATTAAACAGCTGACATCATGTTTGAGAGATGAAAAAAAATCATGCAAAAGCAGCGAATGTTTGATTTTCCAGCGTGACACAACAATGTTTGTGCAGCAGCAGATATTAAAGGTTATTCATACACATAGCTGCCTAACAGAAGTGCTTAGCTCAAAGTTACCCACAATTCTCAGCGTCGTACAGAAGCAGCTCAAGGACACAACAGCAGAGCCAATTTCGTACAGCTCCTTAAAAATACTGCTTTAAATAAGAGCAGTGGTAGGCTGTACAAATCCCCCACAGTCACCCTGTTAACTCACATGCTAATAAATTAGAGAATGTTTAATGTACAGTAAAAAAGCGCCCCCGTGACAATATACCTTCCTAAATACTTATGCTACTATTATTATTTACATTTATATATGTGGGCTATATATGTGTGTGCTGGGAACAGGCGAAACACAAACATAAGCACATTTCCTTGACGGACACTTAAAGTTGGTGCACTGGGTGGTCGAGTCGCTTCGCCTGGTGAAAAGCAAAGTTACCGGGCAGAAAGAAATAATCAAGCTTGTGGAAGTAAGACAGTCTAAATTAGAAATCACAGTTTATTTCATAGTTGTGAAAACTGTAAAATGTCACTGCAAAGCATATGACTTTAATATGTGACTGCAAGCATACTGTTTTTAGCTTCCTAATGCTGGCAATCTAGTGTAAGTAATATGTGGAGGACATTAATGACGGTTCCACACCATTTCAAAGGGCGGGTTGGGGGGAGGCAGACTAGGGACAATTGTTCTGTTAGGGGAATCAGAAGCATTTGACCTACACTGTGGTTCTGGTGACTACCCTGGAGTGGCTAAAGTCAGTGGCATCCTGATGCTGTTCTGAAGGTCCGGTCTCTCACTCATAGATTTAAGAGAGAAAATAAGAAAATGTGATCTTTTTTTTATCTCTATATGATGGAGGGAGCCATGTGGAGGACATTAAAAACACCCAGCTTGTTAACTTCTGTGACCTCTTTTTAAAAAAGATTAACGGCGACAGTCAGCATAAGAATGTTAATTCAGGCAATTAAAGTGGCTTTTTATCCAAAACGCGTCCGATGTCATGATTTTATACACAGGCGATACGAATAATAAATCAATAGCAGAGCCAGAGACCGCTTTAATTATATTACATTTCTCTTTGATTTGTAAAAGCGAAAGAAAATACAGATATGATACATCATTCATAACACATTTTGACGATGCCTCTAGTCATGTTTTAATCTGCAATACATTTTCGCCTACGAAGGGCATCTTCAATCCAGCACCTGTTTGATTTAGGAAAAAAATAACTGTTTTGCATGTGCTAAAATAAAGTATTTCATATTTATAAAAAATGATGCAAATTCTTATTATTACACTGACACAGCTGGGTTTGTAAATAAACATCAACAAACAGGGCATGAGAGAAAAAAGTTTCAGCTTTCAATTCCCCTGCGTTTTTCCCATAAAGGTGAATAATTCCCTCATGTATCAGGATCCCTGCTCCTCATCTCTGGAACATTCTCCCTCTTGGTTTTTGTGTCCATCTTAAAGCTCTCATGGGTCTCCATTTGCCCCAGGGGCATGTTGAGAGATTCTGCATGCAGGAATGATGAGACTCTGGAAAGTGATGCCCGTGACTCATTTATCAAAATGTGCAGACTCCATCTCCTGATGTGCTTTCCATTTTAAAACTCCTGTCCCCCAGAGCCATGCCTCCTTCTCAGTTCCAGCCAACCCTGCCTCTCGTCTGGCAGTGAAGCGCTGTCATTGGCTACAGCAGAACCAATAGGGAGCGGTTCTGAATTTACCCCAGATGGATGATGAAAGGAAAAGGTTTCCAGTAGAATCCATGGCCTCTAGCCAGGGGCTCAGAGACAGTCTCAAGACCGTGTTTCCTGGACAATTATTTCAGATACTCAGATTATTATTAAATATTAATACAGCTGAGATGAAGTAGGGGAAAAACACAATGTTGACTGTCAAGGATTCTTAATATTCCTGTTGACAGAAATACCTTCCCTGATCACACTAAATAATTTACTGGCTAAAATAATCTTCGTTGCTCCAGTTCTTTTTTGCAGTCAGCTAAGTACTGTCACAGAGCACTAGCAAATCAAATTACGTTTCATAAATCTCTACAATAACCAGATGGCTTGCTGACAGCTGTCAGATGATATTTGACAGGTTCATGAAGGTCATGACCCCTACTGACTTGAAAATGCATTACCCACAATGCATAGTGATTCTGGAGAAAGCAGGCCTGGATATTTTCATTACTATGAAATGTGACTAATATTACTTACATTTTTTAAGCTTTAATGGCATTGAACCTAGGAGTGCCGCTGCTGATGTTCAGTGCAATAAAAAAGAGAAAGAATAAAATAAAAAAATAAAAACGAAATTAAAAAATTACAAAACAACAAAATCATGCAAATAAATACATTTATTTATATGCATATATGAAAACAGTCAACCATAGGAGGCATGTGGTAAATAAATACTTTGGATGACTAAGATTTGACTAGCATTTGTGTTTTGATCACTAAAGACTGATATTGCACACAGATTTATTTTTGTCGTTATTTAGTGATCTTGTGGCCCATGGGCGGAAATTGCCCTTGACTCTGAATGTGCGTGTTTTGAAGGACCTGCACACCTATCAGACGGCAGCAGGTAAAATAGGTGATGTGCAAAACAGGCAGAATCTCAGGATGTTTTAGGCTCTGAGGAGGCAGCGGGGGGCTGGCAATTGCTTCCAGTTACAGATCGTAGCAAAATTCCCCAAAACTACAAACACCCCCTGTTCAGTCACCTCCCAGCATACACTGCTCCCCCCAACACCCTCAGTCATTACCAGCAATCCCAAACATCATATGTTCCTCCAAGTAACATTGGAAGCTTGTGCATGGCCATTTTATACACCGACAAACCCAACCCACCCTCCCACTGGCCACAGATGTCAAAGTATGGTCAATTTAAATAACTAAAAAAATTCAACCTCAGTCTTTACAACTAGTAATGCTGTGACTCATTATCCTTTCCGCTATTGGGCTCTCAGCTGTCTGCCTTATGTCAGCCGAGTCTCTTCCTCTGACACCATGTCTGTTTTTATGGGCTTTTCCTTTGCATGGGGTGCACTTTTTGTGTAGCACATGCTTGCTAATTGGATATAAATTGCATAATTATTAATACACAATTCTACGCCAAAGACAGCACTGAGAAATGTAAGCTCACTTGCAGTCAAAAGCTGTTCACTGGTGACATGCTTCCGATTAAATAAAATACTTCCTAGGCTCCCTACTTCCAAGTCTGCTCTGGGAGGAATGGCCTCACAAGGTACACTGTACACAATATGATGTCACATGACTGGTGGATGGTAAGGGGTGTGGCCATCTCTGGGCTGGGTGAAGTCTGGTAGTTCGGCCATCATTTACTTACACGTGCTGCCGGTTCTGTCCACTCTCTCTTGGCCTGCAACCCACCTAGGCCTCCATGCCTGAACCCTCTCTCAGATGTAGCCCTTTCTTAGAATCTGTTAATGTATAAAATTACTAACAGGCGTTTCTGAAAGCTCTTTTTCTCTTACCAAGAAGGCCTGGCATCCTGGCCTCGACTCACCCTAAAGATACTCTTCACTGCTGCATTTTGTTTACCCTTGCTTAGACAAAATTAAAGTTTGGATCTGCTATAAATCACAGTGGATACAATCAGCATATATGAAATTCCATAACGCTGGGTTGAAAATATATAAAGGAAGGGAAATTAACTATTAGTTTTTATGTATTACTTCTTGAGCAGGTCTCATTAACAGAACCCGATAACCGGATCAGTCAGTAGCCTATGTTCTGTACTCTCAAAAACAGAACTATGAGGCTTAAAAACTGTGTTTTTCCCCCAAGGAGGTTTGGCTGTGGAACAGTGTAACCCCTCCCCCTCAGGTCTAAGATTAGATCTCTTAAATGGAATAACTGTCCCCCCCTCTGCACTGAAGCTATAATACTGCAACCAAAACCTATGCACTGCACATTCCTTAATTCCATTCCAAGACCAAAGGGATGGATATTTGTCCCCAGTGTGTGACCTATGCATCATAAGGCTGAAGATGGCAGTACAGAGGCTTTGATTTTTTGACCATACTCTTACTGCGTTAGAGTGCATGAGGAGCACAGGCCTCTTTTGACACGACACAGCAGGTCACTAAACCTGCACCTGTGTCGACAACAGTGTTGTTGATTTTGATGTTGAAATCAGCTAAGCTGGGGAGTGTAAAGCAGTTGGTGGGGTCTGTAGACATGTGCCCCTGTCCTTTGTTCTCGTCACAGAATCACACTCACCCCCAATCCTTCACTGAAATCTTTACTTGCTATAGATAACAGGGAACAGGGTGCGTACAGACATCGCTGACTAAAAAGAGGGATAAGCTCTAACATATATATATGTTATATATATATATATTATTTTTTTTTTTCGCATCATCGGGGCCTCTTCAGCTTAGCAGATACTTCCCCCGGGTGCCTGTAGAGGGCGCCTTCCATTGATTCGGCTTTTGAGAATCAGCCTTCTGCATATTTGCATATTCTGCTCTTCTTCGTAAGAACATCTGTGACAGGCAGCTTTTTGTAATCCCCCGGGGGACATTGACCTCACAATCCAGTCCCTCGAACCCGGAGCCAGACAACAGCAAATACAGGAAATCCAGAATTGAGTGCCTAGCTCATCCAGCAACAAGATGATCTGATCACTCCCCACTTGAAATGGGGTAAAAATCCCTAGGTAATTATCTTCCTTGCAGCATCTTAGCACAAGGTAAAATGATTGCCAAGTAATTGCCAACATTAGATTCGCACATGGGGATGAGTTTGAAGAGAGATACCTCCCACCCTTGGAGTACGGGCTGATTTCCATCTTTTCACCCTCCCCAGGAGTGCGCGCACCAATTTCCACCTTAACTGGCCTACTTGACGTTCCAATTAAGCTGAAGGTTTTAGTTGAGGACTCTGCCTCCAGGGAAAAGAAGTCTTAATCAAAGTCACACCTTCTGCGCAACGGCAAAATATTTAAGAGCTGTGTTGGGGCCAAGGAGGGGGTCTTTGCCCAAAGCTTAATGAAACCCAGGCTTCATCTGTTCTATAGCTCATTACATCCAACAGGTTCCCCCCAGACTCGGCCATTTTTTACTGCATCAATCAGAACAAAAACACTTCTGATTCACAATATCAACAAAACTCCTCCTGAGATCTTTGAAGAAAAGGCTTGATATATTTATATTTGTGGCGTGCAGCAGAATCTTACATTTTTAATTGGTTCCAATAAACTGAAATTCTCCCGTAGGAAATCAGACTATCTACTGCCAGCATCCCATTATTAAATACTGACTACTGCTCCTTCACACCTTTTTTAAATTGTCCCAATCTCCTTAATGAAATGTGCATGTCTAACTAAAAGCACACTGAAATATAGAGAAACATTACAGGGAAACCACATTCCCCTACAAAAAGCTAGAAATCTACCCGTACACATCTTGTTGCTTCATTTATGCGGTGAAACTAATGAGTAAGTAAGACTTAGACTCACCCTCAGATGTCATCTTCTATGAAGTCACAATAGCTTAAAGAGAGTGGAGTGAGTGCACTCAATTTCCCAGAATTCCAAAGCATGTGTCACACCACTATGCTATGACTGGTCAGCATTCGAATGTAGGAGTTTATGAGGGCTGCCCCCTGAAAACCAACGGTGAAACGAGAGTCAACTCATTTTTTTTGTATTACATGTTATGTATACATTTGGTATGTATTACAACAACGAGATAATACAGATAAAAGCTTACAAAATGATAACATTTCAATTGGGAATTATAAATACCGGTAATCAGAAATATTTCTTACAGTAGTAATGCACGGGTTGAACGGGTAAAGGGCAGCCTAGCAGAAAATGCTGTGGGTGCGGCGGGCAGGTCGAATCAGTGACAGAGCAGTTCCAAATAAGGTTGCCCAATTGGCTTTGCGTTATAGGCTCTCAGAGTCTTGCATTAGACGACGCTATGATTATTAGTCACAAAAACCAAAAATTAGTCTATAAGAGCTTTATTTAAGCAAAAGTACATGTGTGCTGCCTGTCTCATTATTTTGACGAATCCATAATGTAAACATAAAAAGAACAAAGTGGGAACGCGGGCTGTTGCGGTCGAGCTGTACTGCAAGCCGCAGTTCACAGTGGATATTATCACAGAAACTCATGCCAAAGGATTTTCTAAGTGCCAGGTTGAGTATTCGTATTGAACAGCTAAAGGAAGGACAAGGAATACAAGTACTTTTTGGTATCTAAAGCCTTTGATCTAAAGCTTTTTTATTTATAATTTTGCTTGAATCTATAAATCCAAATTTGTGTAGGTATTTATTTCCTGTTACCTTCTTCCTAATAGATGCTGTTTGTATTTAGTCATCATATTCTGTAACCACTGTGTGTTATTTATTGTCTTTATTGATGATACATCAGTGTTTGCCACATGATTATTCATCACGCTTGGTGTCAAATGAATATCCAGTCCTAATT